>WBNA01000661.1:94012-112304 GCA_013398345.1 Nothocercus nigrocapillus | reverse complement strand
CCACTGAAAAGAGGCCGACCCCATCCTCCTCACTGCCTCCCTTGAGGTGCTTAGAGACACTGATCAGGTCTCCTCTCAGCCTTCTCTTCTCCAGGCTGAACAGGCCCAGTTCTCTCAGCCTTAAAGATGGTGAAATTTCAGCAAGATTTACATTATCCTTTAGCATTTGCTAAATTATTTATATCATGCTTAACATGGGGTTCTGTGAAAAGTAAAATGATAACTTGTTCGTGCACTTTCTTGGAGGGAGAGGATAGTTCTCCATCAGAGCTCTTAATGGTGGAGAGGTCAGATTACTGGATTCAAAGTGGAGCCCCATATGACATCACCTGCTCTGCACATGAGGGAGAATCGGATAGCCTCTCTCTTCTATCTAGAGCTTTCTAGACTTCTCAGCATACAGTGTCATCCAGTGGGAACCAACAAATACAAATAAATTCACTTTAAGACGATAGATTAATATAACGGTCACTTCTGCATTGTATATTTATTGAACATACAAATATATATTAAGAAACCATTACTGAAATAGCAATATCCTGGAAATTAAGGAACTATCAAGGTTAAGTTTACTTGTTGAAAAAAATAAATCACATAACTTGTATATATGAATGAGATGTGTGCTTTGGAAAAAAGCAAAATGAGTCCTATATTTAAAGATCACATATTTTGAAAGAAATAGGATGCTTCTCATTTTCTAATTGTGAGAGTTCATTATTACAGGGATTTTTTGATGTCTAGAATCAGTTTTTCAGAAAAAAGAAAAGAACAGACTGATTAAAAAAAAACAGTTTTAATAAGCTACCAATCTCTTGGTCATTAACATGTTGTTATTCTTTCTGTGGATGGAATAAATGAGTACTTGTATATTTTACTGCTGGGCTTCACAGCAGATGATCGTGAAGCTCGACAACACTGAGATCAAACCCGGCTGTTTGATCCCTGTTGAACTTTCTTATCTCTTTCAAGGTTCCAGTGCCATGGTCTTCTGCTTTTTCATTTCATCTATGACCCCTTGCACATCCAAGACTCATTTCTTATCTGTAGTATCATTGTTTTTTGTCTCCTTCTTCTTACCAGCCCCCCTGCTAAGATGTACTTGCTTATTGCCGCTTCATTCCACTATGTTTAGATGTGATGACTTAGTTCTCTTGGCTGCTTACATGCCAGCTGCAGTGCTGGAGTGAATGGAGTCCCCATTCACCCTTCACGTGGCCAACTTCAGGGTGGCCAGGAGCAGCCGCTAATGAAGTTTGATTTTTTTCCTCTGCTTTTTAGGCTGAAATATACTCACTCTTTTCTGGGGATGGTGTATGTGCTGGTTGGAAAGAAGCACAGGGACCAGATGCTTAGTCAGACAGCACTTGCTCTACAACTTCAGTAGAACTTATTATATGCTGGCTGATTTCTTTAAAGGGGCTTTATAGCACAGCCATAACCATGTGAGTATTCACTTGAGACCAAGGTCACCCTTCTGCAAAATTCCCCTTCCTTTTTGAAGGCTTAAGGCAAGAGCTTCTCAAAGAGAGGGAAGTCAAGAAGACGATATAGTAGCATAATGCTCTTTCTAGACTTATTTTTCATAAATGTGTTTTCTGCCCTCAGCAATTTGCAGGCTTTCTGTTTTTTCCACTAATTTGGACATTTTGGTGTGACTGAAATCTCCAGAGAAAATGTGCAGCCTGCGGCAGACACGTGTAGAAGATCTCTCTGAAATATTTAGTCAAAATGATAAACACCTGAATGCAAGGTCTTATAATGGAAATCATTGGATGCCCTTAATAAACAGGATTTATACCTTGGAAGTTTGCTTCCTGAAGTAGCTGTTAAACAAATCTGTTCCCTGGTGATCCAGCCGGCCTCTCTTTTGCTCAGTGGTGAAATGGCTCTGATAGTTTTCCAGCATACATGTTTCCCTTCCACCTGCCTTCCAAAAACATGCCAATCTTTCAGACAGGACACTCTGGCCACACACAAGCTGAGATTTACTACTGGGAGATTTTGATGCCAGAGGCAGGAATGTTTTTTTTCCACCAAGAATAGCATCAGGTATGTGGCTGGCTTCCTGTCAGGCCTCACTGCTTTGGACATTTTGGCCTGAAATAAGAGGCTTCTGCAGAAAGGCTCTGCTCATGAGCTGTCTTTTGTCCTGCTGCCATTTTCCTTTGACTGACTTGAATATGAAAAGCTTGTTCCATTCTGGATGGTTTATTAGCAAGCAGGGCTTGCAAAAACAGTATAAAGAGACTATTTTTATGCAGGGAAAATGTGCTTATACTTCCAATGGACTTTTGACATACTGCATAAGTCAGAACGTTAACTGTGAAATTGAATGTAACTTAATTTATTATTGTGAATCACAGAATTTTGTTTTTTAAAAAATATTTATAGAGAAAATAAACTCACAAAAATTGCTACAGCTATTTTTTTTTTTTTTTTTTTGCCTATATCTGATATATAACAGGCCAGTATTATCTACTACATTGAGAATTGGGCTGAAAATGTTATTTAGTCTGTCTTTGGGTTGCCAGATGACTTTACAGGAGAAATTTCCCATTTCTGTGCTATAATTTCTCTCAAGTGTAGCCCTGAAGAAGTTGCAATTTTAAATAAAAGTTCAGCATTTTAAAGGGTAAACTAGAAAGATTTATATGTTACAGTTATTATATCCCATGTTCTTTGTGTTGTTTATCACAGGATAATATTTGCAAATGAAAATATCTTCAGCTGACAACAGCCCTGCATTATTATCTATATAAGAGGTCTTAGAAAAGTAGGCATTATTTATTTTAGTTATTTTATTCATATTGGAGAAGAAGTTTCAAAAGAAATTCACTTAGTATGAGATGCCTGCAGGCCTGAAGAATTTTGCAGTCATCTAATATGATGTGGGGAAGGAGAAGAGGTAGAGAGCTGTGAACACATGGACAAGTTCTCATGCAGTCAACAAGTTGCTGAACAACAATCAGCCTTTTGTCAGTGAGTTTGTGTCTTCTCTTAGTTCGTGGCAACATGAAGTAATTCAGATCACCCTCATCCTCCTTCAGCAGTTGCTTTTTGTTTGTTTTTGTGTTTGTTTTTTGAGGACCAAAGAAATAAGTATTACTTTGCAGCTGGCATAGGCTAAGAAAAAATCGATATCACTTTTATATTTTTTTCCACGACAGCCATGACAATAACAAGAATAACTCAAGAAAGCCTAAACCACAGCCAGTCTGACAGGTTGAAGAAAAAAAAAAAAAAAAAAAGAAAAGAAAAAAATATATAGAGAGAGAGAACTTGATTTGCAGTCAACTGTAGATTCTGGAGACTCAAGAAGAAGTTTGGATAATTCAGATAAGGAACCTGTGTTTGGAATATTTTTTCAGTGAAAGTAAAGCTGAAAATTTTGGAGGCTAGCCAGTCCACCATAATTATTCATTATTATTAACATGGTGTTAGTCCAAACAACATGGCTTTGCTTGAAGAGATTAGGATTACACCTAATAAAGTATCCTAAGGACAAGAGAAGAAATTTAGCAATGCATCTGAAGTAGCTGCTGTGTTTTAGTATGGTTGCTGTGGTTTTGGAATCAGTACTCCCACCTGTCCTGTTTTTTTTTTGTTGTTGTTTGTTTGTTGGTTTTGTTTTTATTTGCTTGGTAGGAAATCAAGGGAGTATTCTGTTATTATTATTTTTTTTTTAATCAAATATTAGAATTGAGTTTGGCTCACCGGGAAGAGAATTTGTGGTACCAATTATTAGTCATGCTATCATATCAGCATAATCAATTATAGTTGTGCTTCTTCAGACATACTGGAATATTTGCCAAAGAAGTTACAAACTGTTATTTTCTGTAGATTTATGCAGGCAGCATATACATAGTCTTTGTGCTTTTTTTTTTTTTTAATATATATACATAGATGTAGTAAGCTCACCTATTAAAATAAGTTCAGAATTTGCTCCTTCCTAACAGATGGCTCAGTGCCACTCACTAATTACCTTATAGTGTGGATCTTCTGGTTAATTAGAAAATACAAAAATGTTAAGGTCTTTGCTGTCCATGGCTCCTGGATCAATCCTTGGGTCATTTTTTGCTGGGGAAATCTTTGGAAGTAATTGTAGCAACGGTAGCACTTCTCCTTCTAAAGAATAAGGAGAGGCCAACACAGAATGGTCACTGACTGCAGAAGGTTTATTGTGCTGTTTATTCATCACTTCTTTTAATTTAAGATAAAGGCAGTGTCTGGAAATAACTCAGTTAACTGTCTTAGGAAAAAGAAATGTTTATGAGGAGATTTGATCCTGTGTAAGAAAATTTTGTTTTGTTTTGTGTTGTTTTTCACAGTGGATACAATGATTTATTTTAACACCTGGCTGGTTGTGTTCTAGGGCTCTCCTGACTTACTGAAGATGCCTTTACCTTCTTCCTCAAACCTCATCCTCCAAACCGTTGTCTCTTGTGTGTTTTACTTGTTAAGACAGGTGAGATTTGTTTCATATGTGTGGCTGGTTATGTTCTTTTAAGAAGATTAGTGGAGGTGGGATCCCCTGGGGCAAAGAGAGAACATATCAGAGATGTGGCAGACAAAAGCTTGGGAGCGCGGAACTGGGAATATGCAGCTCCGAGCTGATGAGACTGCTGTGAAAAGCAAGGGCTGAGCAGGCAACCTTTGGATGAATCAAAATAAGAAACACCCTAGGGGCTAGAGGCTGTGCAAGGTACACCGCATATCAAAAAACACTGAGTTAATTATAACAGCATACAGAAGCCAAATTCTACCTGCAAAGGACGAGGAGGAAAGTGAACACCTTTTTTTTTTTTTTTTTTTTNTTTTTTTAATTCTTGGATTTTGCACCTTTCTTTGCATTTTCTCAGATAAAAGTGTTTTTAAAATATTCTTTTGTTAAAAAGGAATTATAAATTATACTTTTCTGTCTTATAAAAATGTAACCCTTGGTGGTTATAAAAGCCTTGCGGTGTTCTTCAGGGAGCTCGTTATAAGCAAAAGGTCGAGACAGGTCTACTGTAAAGTAGCACTTCACTTGGAATCATATCAAAGTAGAGCCCCTCATATGGACTCTGGGCACTGTCACTTTTCTTTTTCCCTCTTGCTCTGTGTATCCATCCCTCTATAGATAACATACATGTGTATCTCCTAGAAGTGCAAATATATGTTTGTATGCATGTGTACATTTGTGTGCATGTATATATATGTATATATATGTATGTAAATATATATACATACACGCACATATATAATCTATATTCTGAAGAATGTGTGTGGCCTCACTCAATAGAAAGTAACCAAAGGAAACCTCAATTTAATGAAGTTAGTATTTACAAGATATTCTTGAAAAAAATACATTTTCAAGTATAAATGCATATCACATTAATTTGGTCAGAACTGAGCCAGTTAATGGATTCTAGTCATCACAAATAGAATTCACTCCCACTATTTCATTCCTGCTTTTGGAGGGAGCTTCTGAAGTTAAAATTGCATATGTGGCACAGACCTTTATTTCGGCAAACTATTTCTGTTAGCAGAGTCATTAGTGTGAGATTTATGTGAACAGGAGACCAGGAGCAGACTACTAGTCCCAGTGGATTCCTTTGGTTTGGATTCACAAATTGTGTAAGTTATGATAACATTCTAATTAGTGCTTTGGACGTACAGTTTTCCACTTGACAGATAGACTACAATAGCTCTTTCAGAAACCCTCCTCATTATGTCTTATTAGTATCAGGCAAGACAATATAAATCTCAGTTCACAAGATATTTATAACACCTATTGGGAAGTAGTTCTTTTTCAAGTGACCCCTAATTTCTATTTGCGTGCATCAGCTGGATATTTCTAGAGTATAATCTTTAATATAGAACATAGTGAATTCAGTACCTAAAAACATAAATGTCTGAGAAAGCAGACAATATTTCAGTCCAAAACTGTTATTGGGGGAAAAAAAATGTGATTTTGCCAGTGTTTCACGAAATTGTTGTTACAAAAGTAAAATATCTTTAATAGATACCTTCCAATTAACTCCTGAAAATTACTTAATGGCTCAAATAAAAATCAATTTTTTCATTTGAACATGAAATTGAGGGTCCTTACGAATGTTTTGGCTCTGGATAAGATTTGTACTTGTAAACAAAAGCAGGCTTTTTTTTTTTTTTTTTTTTTTTTGTCCATTCAAAGTATCTCTTCCACTTATTTTTGAAATGAGCAATTAAAAAATCAACATAGCTCTACACTTCTTGATCTGTTTTTAGAGAAGTGGTTTCTAATTTTTTAACTGTCCTAGAATGTATTCTAAAATATCTGTCTGCTCTTATAGGAATAAAACAGATAAAATCCAAGATTGAGACAGCATTAAAATTCCTAAGCTATGGATCTCTTTAATAATAAAACTGTTAATAAAATTAAAAAGAAGAAAAGAAAAAAGTTCTCATTGCAACATATCTGCCAAAGAGCGCCAGCGGAGGAGCCGCAGCAGAGCATGGCTGTCCTACAGTGACGCACACAGTTAGGACCTAGCCAGAGGTTACTTATGAATACATAAGAAAATGGACAGTGTTTCTGCAACAGGCTTTGTATGGCCATTCTGAGCTACATTGACTTTGGCCTTATGCATGGCTGCAGAAATATAGCTCACATAGGATCAAAGTCATTTAGAGGAGGTAAAATAGCTTTTCCCTTGTTTTACTAGCTGCCTGCAATGCCTGCTGATTCTGTGAAAACTGAACTCAAAATGTCACCTTTCTTTTCATTACAAAGCCAACAAATGAACTATGCTTAGCAAAATTTAAAAATAGAAATCTCTGAAGACAAGATACCATTATCCAATGTCTTGTTAGTAATTCATTTGTTTTAAAATGAATTGCCAAAAACAAGTCACTGTTAATTGTATAGTAGGTTATATTTACTTTTCACAAGAATGTCAGATGGAACTGAATTTTCAAAATCCTTTTTACGAATAAATCTCAAACTCTTGTTAGTCTAAAAATGGAAATTAGTTCCCAGTAAGGCGGGGTATGATTTTATGGCATACTTGGTTATCCTGTATTAAATCTTAGTGCGAACAGTTCAATCCTAGAAGTAGGTAGCATGACTCAAATATGTATACTATCTGGACACACAGAGGATTTTCTATGAAGACAACTTTTAAGCACCATGTGCTTATTTTTTATTTAACAAACTCCTTCAATTTTTTTCTTCAATGTCTTATTTTACTGCACCTTTTGTATGTGTGTGTGGTATAAGCTCAATTTGTACGAGCTGTCTCAAAGGAAAACTTTAAAAATGGAGCAGAATCTTAAGTCTCCAATTTGAAGAATAAGAGTGTAGGGAATGTAACTCCTCTCATACATAAATGTATCCTAGCGTCTGACCCTAAGAATAATACACAGACTGGGGGCGCAAAGAAAGTCATTGTCAGAGAATAAAATGTGTCATTGTGAGATCTTACCTACGCCAGCTATGGCGTCATTATTTAGCCTCAGAAACACCCTAATGCTAGCAAGAAATATTGTATTTACATAACCCCATCACGTATGTTTCATACGGGAAAGTTCTCATTTTTGTGTACAATGTTCTTTGCCATTGTCTGCCTACCCTCTTTATATCCATACACAATTAATATAAATGGATATCCACCTGCATTTGTATACCAACTGGAGCAACACTTTATAAATAGCCTTAAAGAAAAACTATCAAAATGTAGATTTTGTGCTATACATAGTCATTGTAAAGGTAATATGCTAGAGGTACTAGCACTTAAGTGTTTCTAAAAGTGTACCCTAAGTGGTTTGAATTTGGATGCCAGAGTCATATACGAAAAAAACTATCAATACAATTACAATAAAAACTCTAATAGCTCTCAAAAACAACAGGAATTTGAGATTAATCTATAAAATTCTTCATGACAACCGAACTTTTTATATAAAGATTTGCATAAGTAGATCTCAAAGGCCTTTTCAATTTATTGAGAGTCATTATGTTCTCTTTGCTAGCAGGGAAACTGAGGAAAACGGATTCCTTCTACTTCCACACCACAAGATGGTCCAGAAGCGGATGTGGAAACTTCAATAATCTATGTCATAGGCTAATAAGTCATATGATATCTCATAAATTGAAACAGTCTTTTGTGAAGACTGCCCGTTCTGTTGCATCAGGTTGTAGCTAATGGATCCAGACATAAATTAATAGTTCTGTGTAGTCTAAGTAGCAAACTCACATTTTTAAAGCACTCAACAGCCACTGCTAATTCCTTGTTCTTAAAGTCCATAAAACTAAATACTGCTTTTTATTTTTTACAGGAGGAATAAAATAGGGCAAAAAAATGTATATATATATATACACATATATATGTGTGTGTGTGTGTATATTTACTGTGTATGTGTGTATATATACACACACACACACACACACATTATACAAATACATCTTAAGTAACATCTATCATAGGTTAAAACATATTTATATAGAAACACTATATATAGAATATGGGCATTTTAACGTAAGATGGAGGTTACTTAAGATGGTTTCACTCTCACTGGGAGAAATACTGTTTCTTGGCCTATTCTCTGGTCACTTTATCACTGCCAGTCCTTCAAATATTACAAACACAAGTGCTCATCTATTTTAGTATGCATTTTTGGAGGTGAAAGTATGTATTTTGAGGGGTACCAACATTACACCATTGTTAACCTTTTTGTTTTTCTTTTTTTTTTCCTCTTTTATTTATTTTTTTTAAGTGGATAGTGGACAGTGAGGTGGACTGAGAACTGGCTAGATGGCAGAGCTCAGAGGACTATGATAAAGGGTGCTGAGTCTAGTTGGAGACCTGTGTTCAGTGGTGTCCCCCAAGAGTCAGTACTGGGCCCAGTGCAGTTCAGCTTGTTCATCAGTGACTTGGATGAGGGTGCAGAGTGCACCCACAGCAAGTTTGCGGACGATACCAAACTGGGTGGAGTGGCTAACACCCCAGAGGGCTGCGCTGCCATTCAGGTTGGAGAGTTGAGCAGAGAGGAATCTCAAGGGGTTCGACAAGGACAAGTACAGGGTCCTGCACCTGGAGAGGAATAACCTGAGGCACCAGTACAGTTTAGGGGTTGACCTACTGGAAAACAGCTCCATGAAGAGGGATTTGGGAATTCTGGTTGAAAAGTTAACTATGAGGTAGAAGTGTACCCTCATGGCCAACAAGGCCAATGGGATCCTGGCCTGCATCAGGAGGAGCGTTGCCAACAGGCCGAGCGAGGTGATCTTCCCCCTCTACTCAGCTCCAGTGAGGCCACCCCAGGAGTACTGGGTGCAGTTCTGGGCTCCCCAGTACCAGAGGGACATGGAGCTTCTACAGAGGGTCCAGTGCAGAGCGACAAAGATGATTAAGGGACAGGAGCATCTATCATATGAGGAAAGACTAAGAGAGCTAGGCCTGTTTAGCTTGGAGAAGAGATGACTAAGAGGGGATCTTACCAGTATGTACAAATACCTTAGGGGAGAATGTAAAGATAGGGTTAAATTCTTCTTGGTGGTGGCCAGCAAGGACTAATTGAAACACAGGAAGTTTCATCTGAATATGAGGAAGAACTTTACTGTGAAGGTGACAGAGCTGCCCAGAGGGGCAGGGGGTGAACAGGCTGCCCAGAGGGGTTGTGGAGTCTCCTTCTTTGGAGATTTTCAAAATCTGCCTGGGTGTGACCTGTGCCACATGGTCTAGGTGTCCCTGCTTGAGCAGGGGTGGTTGGACTGGGTCTCTAGAAGTCCCTTCCAACCTCAACCATTCTGCGTGATTCTGTGCGATTCTGTGATAATGTTTCAAAACAGGAGGAGGCCATGTGGTCCACTGCAGTCTTTCCCAGTAACACTTATATCATTAATGTTTTCTTTTGATTCAAGGTGCTTGTCTAACACCATTTGGATGACCACAGCTGTGGTTTCTAGTGTCATCTCAGATGATCCATGCTACATGTTTAATTATGCCTTTTTAATCTGCTGATTGTCATAGTGCCTGGTCTTTTCTTGTTTGCCCTTGTGTCTCTCAGTGTTAAAAGTTCCGAAGTTCCATTTAATTTTGTCATGTTTCTCAGTTGTTTCTTTTCTTTAGAACATTTACAGTACAGAGAGAAAAATGAAAAGGATTTCTACTCCCAGCTCTACAAAAATAAAGCCCAATCGCTTGCACATGAATCTAAGATGTCTCAAGATGAGAATCCAGGTTTCAAATTCTGTATCTCAAGGTATTTATCAATGCCCATTTGCAATAGTTATTCTATGTTCCTCTGCATAAGCAAGAAAACGCACCGATAGAGCATCCCAGCTGGTTGCACTCCAGCACTAACCCTTTCAACTCTATGTTGAAATCTCAGGAAGATTTGAAAGAAAGGGGTAGCTCCATCCTTGTGTGTAGATGTGTATAGATTCAACAAGGTGATGTCCCTTCACATTCATGACATTTGGGAGAATCTGGTTGCATATGGAACATTTCAGGACTTACTGGAGCCCACACAAAGATAAATGTCAGGCAATTAACTGCCTCAAGGGAGACAACTGTTCTTGTTCCCATTGTTTTCATATTGATAGAATGGAATATGATACCTGGGTAAGCAACGTCTTTCACAGTGGCCAGTGATCATGCATTCACTGCATCTTGCCTCTTTTGGAGGCCAGGTCTTCAGGCTTGGATTCCAGATGCTCTGAGCTCTGAGCTAGGAGTTTATTTTCTCTCTGTGAGAGACAGAAGATATGAATTAAATGTTTAAAACAATCAAACAAACAAACAAACAAAAACCCATCTGTGTTAATTTCCTGTTCATTTTTCCTCTTTTTTAATATTTACTGTTTACTAAATGTTAACAATATTGCTATCACTCAAACCTGCATTTTGTTTCTGGATTTATTTTGAGAAGAAATACTCTATGCACTCTGCACATGCACACTCCCAAAATTCCTTCTTTATCCAAGGCTTCTTCCTTTTGTTTCTCTCTATTTTATGCCATCTTGCACCTCTGAGTTATTTTTAAATATAAAAAATGTATAAAATACTCTCACTTCTATTTCAGTAGCATCTCATTGTATCTTTCCTTATCTTCATCTCTATAGATTTCTTTGTTGTCCAGAAATCACTTTCAAACATCATTGACTAAATCTTTTACTTTGGTTACCTGTTAAACCTTTAATATCAGGAAAATTAATAAAGTTCAAGGAAAGGTAAGTTTCATAGCTCCTGTATTTGTCATATGCAAGTTTCAAAATCCTTTTCCAGTTATGATCCCTGAATCACAATAAGATTATTACTTTAATTTAGTTTCTTCTTCCTGATTATTAGTTTCTTCATCTCTTGGAAGTTTGTGTGGTTTGTGGATGCCATGCAACAGTAGATCTTTTAATTATATGCATTTCAAATATCTTCTCCTTTCCTGTCTGTGTTCATTTTGCTTTTTAATATGTCTTCCTCGTGTCTTCAGAGCACTTAGCGAATATGTCTAGATGGTATTTTTGTATTGGCCAAGATGGCATTATTCCTCTAGATGGCAGAGATAAACAAATGCTGCCCATCAGGCTCTCCTTCCCGTGCTCCAAATCAATCAACAACCATGCAAACTATAGCTTTGCTTTGCTGGCACACCTCTCTTTGCTGGTTTAACTACTGCATTAACATCCTTTATGGTGCTAATCTGCTCCTTGTTTTCCCTTCTCCCTCAAGTAGGGAGCCTGGGCTGTCAGGTGTCAACATTAGTGACATTTAACTCAGCAATTCATGATGATGATCCCCAAAAAGCAGGTAGAAGCCCCACCAATCCCTTAGTCTTGGCCTTCATGACACATTCCTATTTCCCTTTCTTTGGAGACTTCCACTCCGAATGTATTAGAATATCTGTTACATCATGGGTAGGCTTCCGACTCTGTCCAAACTCTCTCCAGAATAGACTGCACATATCTCTGTTGCTTTTTGACAAATAATAAGCCTCTCAGCAGTCTCTGATAAAACAGTAATTT
This sequence comes from Nothocercus nigrocapillus, assembly GCA_013398345.1. Taxonomy (NCBI): domain Eukaryota; kingdom Metazoa; phylum Chordata; class Aves; order Tinamiformes; family Tinamidae; genus Nothocercus; species Nothocercus nigrocapillus. Next base: position 100,324 of record WBNA01000661.1, on the reverse strand, counting down.
GTGATTTCCTGACTTAAGGACATGATTATGTCCAGAGGTGACCTTCACTGATTTGGATCACATTTGAACCACCAGTGTTGGCAGCAGCAGTTAATGGTGTGTCAGAATTGGGGAGATGTTTTGAGTCTTTCCTATAACATCTATTACATCTGCTACATTTCATTCAACATAGGTATGTCTAAATCTTTCTTCTAGCAGGGATGAGATGTTAAAAATTAGTAGTTGTGTGTATTTATCTCATGACATTCTAGGAGGCCTGTCTCCTCTACAGCAGTGATTTACTAGTTGGTGAATCTGAGTGGGTATTATCCAGTTCCGTGGAAATAGGAAAGTCCTCTTCTGGATAGCAGCTGTAGGTGGGAAATTCCATCCTTCATTCTCACTTTTTCTGATAGTTAGGGTTTGGCTAATTCTTTGGCTTAGATTGCAACCTCAGTGACTCACTGAAACTCAGTAGGCTCTTTGTGCGCATCCATAGATTGTTTTTTCTTTACTGTATAATTTGAACCTGGTTCTCATTCCTGGTCTTTTATGTTGTTTATTTCCACAGCATGTCTCTCTGTTGCTGCATAATGAAAATTTTCCCTTCCACTTGTAAGCAAGTGAGAAGTAAGAGCTGAATGAAGCTAAGATAGAGGTAGTTACATGTGATGTAAATAGATATGCCCTGGCAATATAATATTGCCATTTCATTTTTCTATGCACTATACTGCAGCAAAAGCTGAATTTGGCAAAAACTATGCAGTGTTCATTGGCTAACAAGTCAGCCTCAATTTAAACTTGGTAATTTATGTGGGTGCATGTGGATGCCTGTGTGTGAGATGAAATGATTTAGCTTAATGGCAGTACAGTCTGTGATTTAGAGAAGTTTAAGACTTGGATTTGTAACCACTGAAATGTAAAGTAACATATGCTTCACCAATGGATTAATAAACTAAACTAAGAATTTCTATATAAAGTACTAGCAATATTATACAGATATTCTCTGTTATAAATATTATTTGAATGATAAACTGAAACCACTAGTGAAAAACTAAAATGAGCCCTGTGCAGTTTTAAACTTCTCTTAAAATATAACATCCTGTTGCTAGAGGTTTACAGACAAATTATTGGACTCAATAGAGGGGAAATTCTTTTGCTTGTGTTATACAGAAGGTCAGATTTGATGATCGAATGGTCCCTTCTGGCCTTAAAAGCTATGAATCCACTTCTTTTCTACAAGGTACACATAAAAGGTCAAATTTCCAAGGCTGGAATATTTCACTGAAGGACCAGAAGCTCTCTAGGATGTCTTAAAAATAATGGAGAGGGTAAAAAAAGACATAAAATAAAAACAAGAGAAGGAATACAAAATAAACTAAAGTAAGGAATCTCTGTCTTTCACCCTCCAAATGGGAATAAAATGTTAAATACCAGAGCATACCATGTGCTGTGACAGTGCTTAAAAACACTGTCACAGCAGTGGTTAAAAAGAACTCCATCTCACAGTTCAACCTAGTCTATTTTGCAAGGGATATTTATGTATAATCTGTCACCTAACAAGAACTTTAAACTCAGGGAAAAAATACTTAGTGAAATGAATGTGTAACTCATCTCCCCATGTAAATACATAAACATAATTAAGGAGTTGCAGTGAGACATACCAGGATCAAAATATCTCCTGACTGTGTAACAACATTACCACAGTCCTGGAATTAGCACTCATCCTCCCCTGCCATGCTGAAAGTGAAATATCTACAGAGCAACATCTTCATTTTCTGGAGCTTATTTTCTAATCTCAAAAGTGATTTCAGTGCTTAGGAATTCTCATTGAAGATCACTGTTAAAAAAGTGATATATGCATCTGAGGCTTCCTTTAACATTTTAGGTCTTAGTTCTCTCTATACCTGAAAGCAGTTATATACTAAAAATCATGTTCTAGTAATTTAACTCTGAATACTTATGTGGTAACCCAGGGAAACACTCAACTGCATACAGTGCAGGCATATACCGTCTTAGCAATAAGTACACAATTTAGGTTCCTCCAAATATTTGCATTTCTCAAAGATGACTTATCAAATACAAATAGTAATGAACATTCCTCCTCCTTCATCTTGATCCTCTCAACTTCTTTGCAATGTTGAGAGTTTTCTAACCTGTGTAAATGGATAAATTAAAATAATAAACAACCTTCATGCCCTCCATTCAAATGATCATTATTTTCTGTCCCATTACTGCTTACAGCCTGACTTGGTAGTATTCTGTCAAATAATTATAGTAAATTTTAATTCATACTATTCCCTGTCAAACTCTTTGTTCTTGCAAATAGCACAAAAGTAGCAAGATATGATACCTAGAAATAAAAGTGCTTACCTGGTGAGCACAAGTAGAGGTGCTTCATTTTAATGACATTCTTTCATGTAGTACCTTTTACTCAAGGACTCTGGCTGGAGAAAGTACAGGGCATACTTATAAACATACTTCAAGATGACACACAAGATGAGGAAGCAAATGAGGATTTTTTTTGTAGTAATGGAAGAAATTTAGAGATAGGAGCAATAAGAGTAGTGAAATTTAATTATATACAGGAAATGTGCCTGTCTTTCCAACAAGTTTATTACACTTACTTCTTATTCAAAGCATATTAGCTTCTTCAGCCTCTGTAATATTGCAATTTTGTATTTCTTTTTACTATAATACATTTAGCATTCCCATATCCCATTCTTAATAATAATTATTTACTGCAGGTAAATTGCTGGCCCCATTAAAGTCATTAGTCATATCAGTAAGTCAGAATTTTACTTATGGTGCAATGGTTTAGGAAGAATCTGTAGGATTAATGGATTTCCTGCAGATCCTACAGATTAGGATTTCTGTGAACTGTTTGGACTTGGAAACCAGTCCAAAACAGTGATATGGATCTCCATTTTTTTCCAGCCACCTGAGCTGAAGTCATTTAGGTTCATATTATGCAGTTTTAAAAACAAGAAGAAGAATGGACGCCTTGTTTTGTTGAAATAGCATTTTTATTTTAGAAATACCTGTGATAACATCATAATTTTTTTTGCTGAATCCCTTTCTGTAGAAACACAAAGCAGGTTTTATACAACTTCTTTTCCCCTTCCCCACCCCACCCCTCCATACTTAGAAAAGACAAATTCTTGACAAAAAGCCTTCACTGGCAATCTCCACCTGTCTTTGTGTTCACTGGGAGGTGCTAATTGGCACGAGTGAAAGGAGGTGGTAATAAACACTTAATACAGCCCTGTTTGACTGAAAAAGAAAATCCTTTGAAGTTTTCTGGCGCTTCAACAAATAGACCTTTCAGGGCAACAAATGCAGGATTTCTACCAATGTTAATATAGTGTCTTCAGGGGTATGGAAAAACATACAGACCTGACTTCATGATTGGTTTTATTGCAAAGGAAGAAGAATTTAAGTCCTGGTATATTTTCAGCCATTAACATAGCTTTTGTTTAATGCTCATTGCCCCAAAGGAACCGTTTTGGGTGCTAGCAGCCTACTAACAGTGTTGTATTTTTAAAGAACAGAAGTTGCAGTATACCCTAAATCTGGGTATACCCTAACCGTGACTCTAGCTTCACTAGAAGTTGTGAAACTCCATAAAATGCTTGTAGTAATACTTCAAGTAAGTCTTTTTGTAATGGCAGTGGGTTGTGCCAGATATTATAATTTGTTCTTTAGAAACTATTTGATGATAGAAAAATTGTATTGCAGCAGTATTTAGGAGTACTGATCCCTATTAAAAGATTTTAGAAAATAACAGAAAAAAAATCTTACTCTTCTTTTAGTGCAGATTGGCTGTGATTTTTAAGCTATCTTGTTGAACTTCCTCAGTTTTCAACAGGGACAGAGTAGCTTCAGATTAGAGGTCTATCTTTTATTCCAGAAAATGTGAAGAAATGAGTGAGATAAAATCCACCTCAAGTTTCTTTTTGCAGCAATGCTATTATCACCACCCTCCCATCGCTGATAAATCCATTTCTAGCCTCCCATTTGGTGTACATCTTTCTCCAAGCAAGTTCAAACTATAAAGTAAATTAACAGAGGTAAATAGTGAATTGGGAAATTATGTCACTAAAATATTTCACTAAATATTGGTAGAGCACGTAGCATAAGGATTATATCTTAGCTGGTAATTCTAGATGTTACTGTAATAACAAGAAGCTAGCCTATATGATCCAGTTCGTCTGTTATTATGGATTTGAACTGAACCTCCTAGAATTCTCAGTTATGCCTCGGTTTAAGAAAAAGATTACAGAACAAAAAATCAATTTCTAAATTCATTTTTTTTTTTGCAAAATGATATCTTCAGTGATGACTTCTTAACGGAGTTGCTAGTATCTAATCATATGTCTTCAGTTGGAAGGTTTATAAAAGGTGCTTCATCCATATTAAATTTTAAAGTGGAATAAATTTATGTGGGAGAGAGCTGCATGTCATTTTAACATTGCTACAGTACCCGAAAGGATCTTAGTTCATGTCTAATTGAGTTTTGGAGGCACAGTCACAACCACCTCCCTGAGGCAATAAAAAGGATGACATAACTGAAAGAGAAAAAACTTTATTCTGTTCTATTTTTCTTCTTCCTTTTCTTCCTTTCTCTTTACACACACTGGAAAAAAGAACTCACAGGCATAAACATAGGCATACTTTTCTATTGATAACCTTGTGATCAGTGCTTGAAACTTAAAATCATGTTCAGGACTTATTTTTATAATAAATATGAGCATGATTTTTGCAATTTTCTTGGAATGTTTTCCATAACAAACTAAAACCTCAGCTTTGACAGTTGGGAAGACCATGGGTTATTTGAGTAGCTACTATTTTGGCTAACACATTAGATTTAAAGAGCTGAGTGTATGAACCTATAAAACACAAGATGTGATAACCAGGCTCCATTTTTCAGTCCATAATACCCTGCTGCCTTCTGGCAAATGGGCAAGAATGAGAAGCCCAAACTTGCACTTGCCAGTAACCCACTTTAGATAGGTTACCAAATGTGCTCTGGGACAACTTTGTTGGCAATAGCAAACAGGGTTATTGGGAGAGCTGTAGTGTTTTATTTCCTTCTTGCTGTGGGCAACAGGAAGATCTTAGGGCAATGTGGAATATAAACTATTTGCTATCAAAATATAGTATAATGCTTGGATTCTTGGCTGTGGAGTGCTCAGAAGATCTCTGTCAAAGTGGTGCTTTCAGCCTAGGTGGAACAATTCCTTTCTATTTCCTCACCTGTTCCAAGTTCCCTGCAGGAGGTTTTTTGCAAATCCACTTTATTACTGTTTAGAAAAGCTGCTGTTATGTGTTTTGCCAAAGCAGTCTTAAATTTAATGTCTCCCTGTGTCTTCCTAAAATGCTTATGAAAAAGAACATCTGTTATTTCTTCTCAAATCCTGTCTCCTCTTGTCTTCCTTGCATGAATGTGTTGAACCACCCAATTGCTAGAGGGTGACCGGGGAAGAAGGTCGATAGGATAGCTCTCAAGGTAGGAACAACTGGGGATTAACACTGACAAGCAGGAATCAGTGCCTAAAAACAGGAAGAGAATCCCAATTAAGTAGGAACAAAGAGGCACATTTTCTGTCTGATATAATGCAGCATTTCCTTTCCGGATCTGGCATTTAATTTTTTTGTAATGAATTTACAAAGCTTAAATGAACTGGCTTTATTATGTAATATTTATGGATCTTGGCTCTCTACTCCCTTTCCATTCTTTCTCTTTTTTTTCACTGAAAGATTTTCTTATACTGGAACACAATTAATATCTTTATGTGTCAAGAACTTGATGTAATTGCTAGCTAATTTTATCAAACAAGAATAACTTGAATTAACTCTATCAGGAAATCACAGAATTAATATTCAGTTGGTGATTTTAGACTACATATTTACTTCTTTAAATACTAAATAAAATGAGTTCAGCTGTCTGCTAGCAGCAGTAAACTTGGCTATGATTTTCATACTGATGTGTTCAAGTATTATTGAGCTATTTGATCCTTGTTTGCCAGGTAAGGCTAGCACACTAGATTTTACTTAATGCTGTTAGTAGAAAGCTTTAATAGGACAAAAAGCAAATCATCTAATAAAAGAGGAAAAAGGCTATATGACATTCCTTAGTATGTTACTGCAGTGCTTTCCTAGCAGAACCTCTTTTCATGTCAAAAGTAATCTAACATTGACACTGAACAGAGATGTTGGGGAGCCTTCTACAGACAATAGTTATATACCAATTTGATGAGGCTTAAAGCAAACTGAAATTATCACAAAAAAAATCTTATTTCTAGACTTTAGGCTTTTTTTTTTTTTTTTTTT
>WBNA01000661.1:75349-93732 GCA_013398345.1 Nothocercus nigrocapillus | reverse complement strand
AAAAAAAAAAATTAAAACCAAGTTTCATCCAGAATAGGGATGTGTCATGCATTTGTAATTTTTTTTTTCTGTTTTCCTTCTGACTTAAAGTCTTTTTTTACATGTTGCTGCTAGCAACTTTAAAGTGAAAGAATGGCTTTGTATTCCACAATCCCTTTGGAAGTTAAGCTCCTCAGAAGGATGACTGGCTGGTAGGCAAATCAGATTTTACATAAATCAGTTTTATTAAAAAGAACCATTATTACTGTACTCTCTTTTGGGGTATCCCTTAGACAACAAATGGATTTTCCAGTCACATCTAAGGAAATGCCAGCCCGTCTTCAGTGCCTCTACAACTGTTTCTAAGGAATCTCGTAGTTATAATGCACGATGCTTGCCAAGCGCACCCAGATCTCCCAGAAAGTAGCTATAGCAATGAAAGAGTATGTCAGATAAGTCAAAATAAGTCGTAGCAAACATTAGAAAAGTTACAATGTATAATAGCCACTGTTAGCCAGTAGCAGAGCCTTAGATGAGCTCCTCTGTGGTAATTAAGGAAAAAAAAAAAACAGAAGTAGGTTTAAATACTGATTTATATCTTACTTATAGACATTATCACAAAGGTTTAGCCTCTCTTAAGGAAAATACTTGGAGAACAGAAGGCCTGAGATCAACATCAATGCATAAAGCCTTTCTTCCAGTTTGGTAAGTATTGACCTGTTCCTATAACAGAACGAGCATATGCTGTAACAGACCCTGACTAGCCTGAGTGAAAATGATTCATAAATTCTGTTAAGAGTTACTAATTCATATTGTCTAACCTCCTGGGTAATTCAGGAAAGAACAAATAGTCTATTTGTTCCTGTATAGAATCTAATGTGACTAAAGCACAACTGCCACTTAGTTTTATTGGGAGAATTTAAATATGGAGAATCCAACATATCTTCCTAATTTGTAACATGAGTGTCTTAGAGAGTATAGAGATTGACCTTAGTTTTATTGAAATTTCTCTGTCATACTGCTGCCATGGATTCTCATTATGCTTTTGACCAGAAGATTAAAGTATCCTTGACATTTTTGTTCTCATTATACAAAGGATTAGCAGTAGCACTGTAAATCCTATTGATAAACAGCCATAACTTATGTGAATCTGTGCTTCTGTCTTGTTTTCACTCATTACTTAGGGAAGTACAAAAGAAATACTTAACTCTTACTGTTGCCTTAACTTTGGAAGTATTAGAACAAAACAGTGGAAGTCTCTCAGGTATTCTTTAGTGCTGACTAATAGGTCTTGATTCAACCTTTATAGTGCATGTTGAAAAACTGAGACAAATATTACAACCATTGGATCTTTTCAGGATCTGTGTTTTCGAACTTAAGATATGTGCCATCATTGAATGCCATTTCAGTCTCCCTTTACTTGGATGCTATTAAAAACAGATGAATGCCTTTAATTAGACTGAGCATCACCTGTGTCCAGGAATAGTTTCAGGGAAATCAATGGGACTACTTGTGAACCAAGGATTTAATTTAGGTGTGAGGTGACATAGCTTGATACTTGCTTTGCCAATTTTAGCAGGAAATATATTTTTGGACTGTTTTGGGGGAAGGTTTAAGCATTTCTATCTTCTTTTAAAGATCGCAGAGTCTTTTTTTAGTCTCATCAACAGCCCTGCCCTCTGCCTAAGAATATGAACTCATGGTGGATCAGTAATATAATCAAAACAGATGCCAGTATCTTTCTTTGTGGTAATTAATTCAGCTTTTTTTTTCTTCCTCTTTTTCTCTCTGAGGCATCCATTTCCTGCTCTTGATAGAATAAGGAAATATCAGTGTCTTAGAGCTGTCAAGCTGTGTACTGTAAAGCAAAAACAGTATTATGTAAGCAGCAAAGAAAGGAGCATCAGTTTCTGGCTGACTTTTTCCCCTTGATATAAGAATATAGATTTCATGAATCTTTTTATTCTGCCTGATGTAATTCTTATCCACTAGGGTGTCAGGAATACATCTCTCCCATGAAAATTACTTCATATTTTTCTCTTGGTTTTCTTTCATCTTGCTTTGAAGTATCTTGTTCAGCACAGGAAAAGCTTCTAGACTTGACAAGTATGATTCACTGTAACAGTTGGTATATTATAGGAGTTTTATTAGTCTTTGACAGAAAATAAATATGTTCAGGATCTTGCCTAAACTTGTTCTTTTTCTTTTAAAAAAGTATTTGTACCTAAGTAAGTTGAGGATGTTACTCAATCATTTTATCAAAACCTTTCTATAGCTCAGAAAGACTAGAATCATATCACAATATACTCACAATGTGCCCCTAGATTATATAGTTATATGTCTCTTTCTTTAAATGTTTTCTTCTACTTTTTCTTGAAAGAGAAGAGTAGGCTGTTTTGAATGTCAAAGTTATCCAGACATACTGTGACCTTTGGACATCTTTTATTTCATTATAAACCCTTTTAATTCTTGTTTTTTTATTTTCTTAAAGTCTTATTTGCCAAAATGGAAATACAGAGGCTGTCTACAGTATACCGTTCCTATTACTTTTTGGTTTAGTCCAGTATACTACTCACGATGTTAACTCTGTACAAATGCTTGATTTTTAATTTTTTTTTTTGGTCAATCACCTTTTATGGCTATGCATAGAAATTACACAAACAAGGATAAGCTGCTCCCTCTAAATCAAGAAATGCTTATTCACTAAGGTGGAGAGAAAAATCCGCACAAATGAAGACATCACTGCCTTTGAATGGTCAATAGCTGCCAACTGAAAATAAAGATTCTTCCTGCCTCGTCTCTTGCCTATGTATCAGCTTTGCAGTTCCAGGGAGGGCTGCTAAAGAAGGTGAAGGAAATACTTGCTCAAATGGCAACTGTCTCATGAAATGACTCTTCTTTTATGTTTCTGATTACATTTCCACCCCAAGATAAGTGAGAGAAGGCAACAGGGTATTGCTGTTGGTGTTTTTTGTTGCATAAAAATAATAATAATAAAAGGGTACAATGTAATAATAAAGGCTGCTGATGAAGCAGAAGCAAGAAAATGAAAATGTCATGTCAGCTCCGCATTAAAAAATTCTATCAATTCATATTACACTTCACAATCATTGAATAAACATCACATTGCTATTTAAGCATAGCAACAAGGATAAAATATTCCATATAACTATAAATAATTTTTTAAAAAGTATTCCAATAGTGTAATAAAATACTAGACTACAGTTTCACATAAATGTCAAAACTTAACACACTTAGACCAAAAATCTGGACTCCATCTGAGCTCTCTAAAAGACATGATCCAGTGAGATAAAAAATGAAATGAACCGCTCTGGGCCTAAGAGGTTCACCATTAAAAAAAGGGAATTGACCATGTGGAAACTGCCTGCTTGCCTATAAATTCGTGTTTTCTACTTCATGGACACTGTCAGAAATAAATGAAAGATTTGCATTTTGTACAGTATGGAGCGCTGGTTCATTAAAAAAAAAAAAAAAAAAGAAAAGAAAAAGAAAAAGAAAAAAGAAAAATCCATTTAAAACACTTTCATAGTTTGTTTTCCAGTGCGGGAACTTTTTGATTGAATTCAGGTTTCCACCAAAGGTAGAATGCTTTGGCATGGTAGAAAGAAGGAGGCCTTGCTAGCTAACCTCCATGAGACATCATTATACCACTTTATCTCCAGAGCAAAGGAACTCTCAAAATCCTTTCTTCTTCCAAATTATTCTGACCTCTTCTGGATCCTGCCTAGTACATGCTCAAGTCTGGCAGTCTGCCTTTCTGCCTTTAGAACAGAGCCCAAGGCAAGAAAGTTTGGAGAAATTAGACCCCAAGTGGTTGATTATTTACATCAGTGATTTTTTCCTCTTCTTGTTGCTATCTCTTATAAAAATGTATTTAAAAATAAGTAATGTTTTTATTTATCTGTTATGTTTTATTTTTAAATGGGTTTAGAGAAACAATGGCCTATCTGCATAACCAGGGTAAAGCTGGTTATTAAAACATCTGCTGAGGAAAATAAAAAGGACCTGAAACCTATATATATTTTTTTTAATTTCATCACTTTCATCACTGCATACCTCAGAAGTTTGATGGGATTTTTGGGTAATGCATCTGCATTCTGTTGTCTTACTGTTAAAGTGCTTGCCAAATTGCTATAAGTGCAAAATTTAGGTATAATTGAATAGCTATTTTCAATTGCATAGATATTTTAAAAGATCAGAATTTTGTTAATGAAATAATTACTTCATCTGTTTGCTAATTTCTAATAATAAATATAATTAATATTCAATGGAATTTGCAGTTTGAGGACTTGTGTAAAGCCTAGGCATAAGTGACTGCCCAAGGAAAGATTCATGTGTGCAGTGTTAAAAAATGTATGCTCTATTAAAGTAGTTAATGAAACTACTCATATGCTTCATAATTTCTCATGCGATAATTTCAGATTTGAATTTGCAATGTCAAATGTCGAAGATCAGCTTAGAACTAAATCGTCTTGAAGAAAAAAGTCAATAACATGAGAGAATCATTAAAAAAGTTAAAGCATATGGTGGCACCACTTATTCCAAATATGAGTAACTTTCAGCTGAAGAGTGAGAGTTTCTAAATTTGGAAGGAGAATTCAGTGACAAATTAAAACCATTTCAGCAGTAAAAATTTGCATTTAGCTTTTATTCTAGCATTTAGCTGCTTTCAATTATTTTCTTTGTATTTTAAGCCACACAAATACTGTGTTTTGTTAAATAGGTTATTGCTGCAATTAGTATTTGAGTATAACCATAAAATTTTAAACATTGTAAAACCTTTGTGCGGTGTGTCAGACCTTAATACAGAAAGAAGTGTCAAGCTAAATTCATCACAAATTTAAAAGAGCACAAGCTGTCCTCAGAAATATATCCTCCTTAGCATATTACAGTTGTTCTAGAAAAAGGAGTAGCATGAGAGAGAGAGGGAGAGAGAGAGAAGACCTTCCAAAACTTCCACAGCTAGCCATGGGGCAGAATCACTGGCCACTGCCTTTTTGGGCCGTGCTACAAACAGTTTGTTACTCATCCCTAACTTAAGCTTACAGGAGAAAGCAGTGCAAAAGAAAAAGTCTTTCAGATGAGTTGTATGGGTCGATGGAGCTATGCATAGACTTCCACTCTAACATCTGCTTTTAAATGAAGAGAAGCATTCCTTCTTAGAGAATATGATGTTACTTTTATCACCTCTAGCAAAAAAAAAAAAAAAAAAAAAAAAAGTAATTTTATGGTTCACTTAAGGTGCTACTATGCTTTTTATGTTTTTGTACTGGAGTGTGATCACTATTTTGATAATTAATAGCATCTGACTACCTTACATGGCAAGATGATGTTTCTTAAACCCAAGCTGGCCTTTTTTTCCACAATTTTAATGGGACTCCTAGGGGAAAAAAGAAAATAAAGTAGTTTATTTTTGCATGCTTTTCTAAATTGCTTCAAGCTTCTGTGAAAGCAGATTCTCTCCAGATTCTTGAATCTGAAAGAATGCAATTTATTTGAAATGCAGCTTGTTTCTGCTGTTGTTGAATTATGGAACGTATGAATAATAAGAATTACCCTTATAGTGTAATGTGCAAAATATTTTGAATTTACGCATGTTGCATTTTTGTAAGATGATTTTCTGACTAGATGATGGTTGCATTCCAAACTTGGTATCTGAAGACCTCATAAGTACTCAAAGAAATGTATTTGTTATATATGAGAAGTAATATCTCTATTTTGCTGAAGGGGAACCTGAGACATGAAGGCATGAAGAACTGAACAAGTAATGCAAAAGCAAAGTCAGAATTTGAGTGTGAATCTCTTGAATATTAACTCTGTGCTTGTATTTGCTGAATTAGCACTTTAAGAAAGAAATGGTATGTTGCTGTTCAGCCTCATCTATTTGACGTTCCTACAGTTGTTCTTTTGGCTCTGAGTAAAGTGGTCATGTGCTTTAGAAACCAACAAAAAGCTGCACATTCATCTCAGCAATTGCTGTGAAAGGACACAGGTGGCTAGTTGTTATTCAAGCAAGTTACAGTTTTCTGGACTTTGAGACTAACTTTTATAGCCAGCTGATGAAATAAGAAAAAAGAGTTGCATGATTCATGGTAATACCTGATAGCTGCCAACTGGAAGAATTAGGATTGCAAATAGGAATCACATTTATTTTGTGAAAATGCACTACAACAGCAATATTTTAGTGGAAGTGATTGCATTCTCTGTAAACCTGAGCAATTAAAGATAGGTCTTATCTCATTTAAATTTAGCTGTTTAAATGTTTAAAACATAAATGTATAAACTTTCTCTAAGCCAATAAAGAGAAGTACTCTCACTCCATCCTAAGATAAGTTTCTAAGAATTAACACTATGTGTAGGCACCAAATCAAAGCCCTGTCCTGTTCCCATCAGAGGAGAGAGGAAGCCACAGGAGGATCAAGACATCTTGCCATTCAGTAGAGCAAAGGGGAGATAAATGAGAAGGACAAATGGGATTTGAGATATGTATGGCTCATATCTGAGAGAGCTATTTTAAAAAGACTTGCATCTCTGCAAAAGAGACTGCAGAGGAGTTATATTTATCCTCTGGGAATTATGATGTTAGGCTGTTTAGCTATCTGTTTAACTGTGTTCTTTCTTTAATGAAATTTTTGTTTTTGAAATCATTTTTGACAGGTTATAAAGTTCATTGAGCAACAGAAGAATTGCATAATCTTCCCACGTTTCTAGATGGTACCTTTATTTTGGTTGCAGGCACCATTAAATTTCGACTCAGCTCTTGTCACTGTTAGTCAAGCCATGACAGAAGGAAATATTATACTAATATTTCAGAAACTTCACACCAAAGAGGCAAAATCACTAATCTTAGATCAAAACAGAAGCTAGCTTTACAAAATCACTTTATAAATCTTATTTTGAATGTTATCATTATTTATCTGGGGAAATTATTCATATAAAGACAGAAATGGAAGAAAATGGTGAGAGAATATCTGAAAGAGTGGAATGTAGACCTACAAATAAGTGCAATGAAAGGGTAATAATAATTAATTAGTCCTTCTATAGAACCTTTTACCCTTATTATAATTTTACTAGGTGGAAATTTAATCCAAAATTTTCCATGGGGGCTGGAATCATATTTCACTATCTGTTGCTAATACAATGTTATCTTTAATATAGGGACTTGAACCAAAATGTTGTGTGCTATTTAAAGGTGGAAAGATGTGAGGAATTTCATTCCTAAAAAGATTTGCATTTTAGAGACATTATGATCAATGTAGCATCACAAATGCTGCTATAAGCTTTTGCAATAGACTGACAACCAGGAAATTTAAATGAGCCTTCTGCTACCAAGGGGTCAATTTAACATGGATGACTGTAGGAACCCCACAGAGACAAAGAGCAGCCTGAGTTTGGGGAAGATCCAGGAAAAAAAACAGGTCCCAAAACTGTTCCTGATTGTTACTTTTTATTCTTCCTCAATGCTTTGTATTCTCTCTGTTCCAAGTAACGCTAATTAAAATTTTATAAAGAATACGATTCCAAAGTTAATACAGTTTACAGGATACAACTGCTGATTAAAATTCACAACTTGCAGAGCACAAATCAGTGCATGGATTTGTTCCAGTTCAAACCCAGCCCAGAACATTAGTGGCAACCACTTGTTATTTTCTTTATTTTCTGATTTTATTGTTTGTTGGTCAGTGTGAAGCATTTGGGATGAGTCTCACTTTCAGCTATGTACAGTTCAGCACTGTAAAATCACAACGAGCATCTCTTGCTAGCCTCAGAGAAAAAAAAAAAAAAAAAAAAGACAAATCTAGATTTAATTTTACAAAGACAAATTGCTTCCAAGGTGGTGGTATGTTTTCTTCCCACATCAGTACCAAAATATATTTGGACACTGAAACCTGCAGGGTTTCTGAGTCTGTGGTAGCCCTTCTATGATTAAAAGGAGAATTTTCAGCCCAAAAGCTGACAAATGAACAAACGTCTCCTCCTGCAGCTGTGACTGTGGTGGCAAATATGACATGATATAAAGATATGAATCACTCTTGCCCATCCTTCTCAAAGTCCATAGGTCATTCGAACCTTCATATAGCTGTATAGGACCTTCCTACAGCAATATTCTTTCTCCTTTGAAATCTCCACCTGTAGCTTTCTTTGCCTTCACTTTCCTCACATTCTATCCTAAAAAAGTTACTTGAAACAGCACCTCTCAATTTCATTATCAATCTACCTTCATTTCACTACAATTATTACTCTTTCATATATTCCAAGCAGTTTATGGTGCTACAGGTCTCAGTTTCCTTCACGTGTCTAAAGAAATACAGCTTCTTTTCTGATGAATTCTGTCTGTGCTTCTTATTTTATTTTTTTCATACAAGACAGCATTACTTGTAGGTACTAATTTAACACAAAGCTGACTGAGAAAGGTGATGCTGATAAATGATTGTACGGTTAATGTTTGAAATTAGTGAATGCAAAAATTATGATTGGTCATACAGTTCACCAAATAAAGACTTTTGGGGGTAAAATTGGTGAATCAGCTATAGAAATAATTTTTGAATAATTAAAAGATCCTGACAGCATTAATATTTTGACAAAATCTTTGAAAAAAAAGCTTCATCCAAGGCCAAATACCTGATGTCTGCAAAAAGAACTAGTTCAATGATGCAGACTTAGAGTTAAGTCTTTCTTGCAGTTATATGTGAGTGAAAGACATGTGACTATGTGATTTTATTTTTAGGGAGATCATTTAAAGATATTTTAAAAACAGGATATTAGCTGTGGAAAATTACTGGCCCTTGAACTGAAATAAATAAAAAATGACCTTCAGTGCAAAATAATTCCTCCCATCTTACAGCTATTCAAACAGTGAAGTCAATCGGTCATTTGTTAGTGTGTTTAGTCCAGAGAGAAATAAGCTCTCAGCTATGGCTGATCAAGATTTATGTATTTATAAATACATACTTTTAGTTGGCAGGCTCTTTATCAAGCACACCCCTTTTTTAGAAGAAAATGGCACATTTCCATAAAACTGACAAGTAATAGTAATCTTTCTCAGACAGGCTTCCATTCTGCTGAGTGTTTTAGTCTGATGGTCAGAACATGGGAACAGAGTGCCAGATCTGCTGAGGTCCTGTGAATAGTGTGATGTGAATAAAAGCACTGAAACAGTACTTGAAAAGTGAAAATGAAGGTTTAGGTTGAATTTAATTTAAAAATCTTTTTAACTCTAAAAATAAAAAGTTGTATTTGTGTTGAATGAAAAATTCCTTATATATTGGACATCAGAAAGTGGATCCAAGTAGTTCTATGCCACTAGTGTTTTATATTGAGGCAGACATGCAGAAGCAAAGAGCTACAACTTTGTTCACTTCCTGATTAAAAAAAAAAAAAAAAAAAAAAAAAAAAAAGACTTTTATATTTCTGGATTTAAATTACATTGTAATAGTTTTAAGTTCAATTTCTCACATCTAGATACCTATCCACTGGTCTACTGAATCAACATAGGTATGACACACACTCTTGCTTTAACAGATTTCTGAGCCTAATCAAATCCTCTGTGCTTCCATCAAAAGTTACAGTATCTGAAATTATTCAGAATTGACCCATATTTGTGAGTAACCAGGTGACAACTTACCTTTGTCAGTTCATATATGATTAACAGGACCTGGCATCCATGCTATGTGAGTAGCAGGGGTTTAATTTTGGATTAGTTATAGTCTGATTCTCTGGACCAATGCCAATTAACAGTTGGAGCCTGTTGCGTGCAGTCCTGGAATGCAACTTGTAGTCTAGATTCATCGGAAAGGAATCCAGCTTGCATATTCTCCAATGACTCTGCAACACTAACGAAGGCACAATTAGCCAAATCAGAAGATTCCTTCCAAAGTCATGGTTCCGATCTGAACAAAAGTGCTGGTGTAGACAGAAGCATCCTTTTTCTGTTTTCCTGTGTCTTCCCAGGCCAACAGTCAGTGCAATGAAAACAGGGTGCAAGTTCTCCAGGTTATATTGTTTACCTGCTTCTCTTGTATAAAAAGATATTCATGATATCTTCTTTTCTTTGGCTTCATAGCAATCTTTTTAATGCAGGCTTCAGATGAATCTTTATTAATTCAAACCCAAGAACACTTTGACCTTGAGAACAGAAATGACCTACAGCATTTGTTGATTATGGCACTAGGTAGAAAACAAGAAGTTGATCAAATAAAGTCCCAAACCTTTCAAAGAGAAAACAATAATTTAAATTACCTTTTTCCTTTTGCTTTCACTGGCACAGAAAAAGAACAGAAACTCCCTTGTGTAGGAAATATTCAAATGGCCTTGGAAACTGCACTGCTTACAAAGGTTTGGTCAGAAACTGAGAAATAGCTAGGGTGTGTGATGGTAAAAGTGACAAACCTAACCTCCTAAAGTGATTTTTTTTTTTTTTTTCCAGCAAAGCAAAACCACTGATAGAGACTGCTCAGAACTGTCCTGCAAAACACAGTCGACAGCCCTCTTTACCTTTGTCTGGGGATATAGGAAAACCTCCTTGAGCATTAATTTTTCTTATCTCTTTGTCCATAAATTTCTGGATCCCAGGCTGACCTTTACCTTATGAATAGGAAAATGCCAATCCATCCTTACTCCATGTAAAATCAGTTCACCCTCTTATCAGCCCAAGAGACACTAGAAGATGTGTAGGAAAGATATCAGTAGCAAGGCAAAGGGTGAGTGTTTACTCTGTAGCACAGGAGAGAGCGCAGCCAAAAAGGATGTTGAATCAGAGAAGACAGAGAAGAGGAGCTTGTGAAAACTGGAGGAGGGTAATGGATCCTATCACCAGATAAAGCAGGATCCTACAAGGAAAAGCAAGTACTCTAGAAGAAGATCCTTTCCCACAGAATCACAGAATGGCTGAGGTTGGAAGGGACCTCTGAAAATCATCCAATCCAACCTCATGCAAAGGAGAGTCTGCTCTAGCAGCCTGTCCAGTCATGTTTTGAGTATCTCCAAGGCCTCCACACCTTCTCTGGGAAACCTGGCCAAATGTTTAACCAGCCCCTCACAGGGAAGAATTTACCTGTAGTCAGATGGAATTTTCTGTGCTTAAATTTGAGCCTATTGCCCCTTGTTCTGTCACTGGGCACCACTGAAAAGAGTTTGACTCTCTTCTTTACAGCCTCCCATCAAATATTTATAAACATTCCTCTCCAGATGCGTATCACTGGGACAGGTTCACCTCCCTCAAGTTACTGGTAACCCTTTGCCTAACATATACCGTCGGCCACAAGGGCACATTGCTGGACCATGTTCTACTTGTTGTCCACCAAAGTTTCTTTCCAGAAGATTGGCCAAGAGCCTGTGCTGGTGCATGGGTTCTCAGTCCTGCATGGGTACTCACTCCTTTCTCTCAGGATATGTCTAAATGGTTTCTCAGCCTTCTTTCATGCAGAAGACTCAGGACTGGTTAATTATTCATCTGCTCCCTGACTCATTTTTGGATTGTTCCAAGAAGCTCTCTCCAGCTCAGGAGCCAATCCCCTCCAGGGATGCCTCTCAGCAGGTGACATGAACAAGGCTGAAGCAATTTTGGCTCCCTTCATTCTGCACCGTCTGCCAACACCATCTCAATAAGCTCTGCAACCACAGAAATCCTTGCAAGCATTCATAACTCACCCAATGGACTGTAAGTACAAAACCTTAGTTTTCTTTTAGAAAAAATGACAATATGGTAGACTGCAACACATCCCCCAAAAGGTTAAACAGTTTGAAAAAACAAAATAAAACTAACAAACCCACTAAAAGTGGTAATTGTGACTCTGGAGCTAAGGACCACAGGAGTTTGTTAACTCCAGGGACTTTGTACAGTGGATGGAGCAGATTTGCTGTAGGATGAATTAGTCCTAAGCTGTATGGCCACAAGTCAGTATGTCCTGCTCATTCCTGCAGCCACAGAGCTTTTCCCAGCCTCTCAGTGGAGAAGTGCCTCTACATCCCCACCTCCATCCCCAGCCACTGTCACCTACTCTCACCAGGAACTGGCTCTACCCAATACACTCCATAAAAATTCAGTTTTCTACCACCTTAGAATGCTATTTTTACCAGAGCAAAGGAAAAATGTGATCTCTGACCAGAACTAGATTAGCAAAAATTATCTTCTTTTTATAAGCTATTCCTGAAGGTGAAGAAAAATTCTAGAACTAAAAACTAGATTTTTGTTTTCTAACACTGTTATCAGTAGTGTATTCTTTCAATTTTATTTCTGAATTTTTAATCCCTAAAATTCAGGATTGTGAGCCATGACCCAGCAAATTGCTTAGTCATGTACTTAACTTAAAGGATATGAATGGTACTGTTGAAATCAGTGTGACTGCTTATAGTCTGAAGGGTAAGTCTGAAATATTGCCTTGGGTCATTGGAACAGAAGTGTATTTTTTTTACTATGTTTTTACTACTAAAAAAAAAAAAAAAAAAGCTGTAGTTAACTCCACCTAATTGCAAAATTTCCAATTTTGAAATTTCCAATTAATCCTATAAAATATATTTTATTGAATAAATGTTTTCAGCATTCCTCACCAATAGAGTCATAATTTCAGTATATTTGCTTTTGCTAGCTTTTGCTAGCTGTCCCTATTAGCAGAAATGGAATCAAGTCATTTTACACATAAAATGATGCCATCCTGGGTTTTTGTTTGTTTGTTTGTTTTTTTCCCCTTTTTGGTGATCACAATTGGTTTGGCTCTGAAATCTTAGGCTCTGAAATACAACTGGAGGAATAAGATCTGCACAGACTGCAGAAGTGATACACAGGAACCAAAATGAGAGGGTTTTACATTTTACAGCCTTCTTCCTTTTGTATTTGAGATGATTTAACATCTACTCAATATTTTAATTATTATTGTTTTAAAACTTCATCGTAGCAACTGCTATGGTAATTACGCTGAGCATCAAATAGCACAGCAATCCCAGACCCTATAACTCGCTGTACTATAAATCAGGGCTTCCTCGAGGCAGCTATAATTTCTATGTCCTTCGGTTTTGCCTACTTTAACTTTTCTATTTTAGGGAATACACATGTGCTTTGTGTTAGAGCAGGGAAGTCACAGCAGACTAAACTGCTCTCTATGATGACTTTTTCTGTTGGGTCATGTCCTACTTGGGCGTTGGAGGAAGATGGTCACTTATATAAAAACAAATTATGATTCAGAGTATCCCTATAGAGTCTGCTTTAACCAGAGAGGTGTGGTTTTCACTGGGCCCTCACGAAGTATAGCAACCCTCAATATAAATAGCCTTGTGTTGGTCTAATTAATCACCTCTAATCCTTGCCTTGCCCGTTGCACATAAAGTGGTTTTGTTCAAATCAAAATAGACATGAGTCTGAGCCACAACATTCATTAGATCATAGTGTGTAGGGATGGAAAACAACTGGTACATCATCCGGTACACCTCCCCACCAGGGCAGGGTAGTCTAGTTAAAAATGACCCAAATAACATGTCTCTGACCACATCCCGAGCCAGCTAGCTCACTGTCAAATTCAGCCTGTTGCCAAAATGATTTCCTCATTTTTTCTTGCTTGATCACCTCTTTCACAGTCTCAGCCTCTCACTTTGACTTTTCTCTCTCAGCTGTCACCAGGGAGAGAACCTGCCTTGCCTCCAGGAGAGTTCTCCATATTTATACAGACGACCTCACATAGCTATTTTTTGTTTGCTTGTTTGTTTGAAATTGGAAAAATCTGTGTATATGCAATTTCTGTAGTGGCCAATACAGTTTTAGGATTTTATTTTGAATGTGAAAGTGGACTTTTGACTCATTATTCTAATGACTGTAACCACTGATTTTGTTACTATAACAATGTCAGATGACTATGAAGATAGCAAAATCTTAGTCAAATCAGGTTATACAATAACTTATCCACCCTTAATAATTATATAAATGATCTCAGTAGGCAGACTACAGATTTCTCTGAGATAAAGTGTTCACATATCTAGTTCTAAAATATCCTGACGCTCCTTTTTCATTTCCTCATGATTGTAATTTAAAGGATTAACTTAATGCTGTTTGATACGCTGTCCAAAGTTGAAGATGTTGGATCTTCAATAAAAGAAAGTGTATTAATGCCTCATTTCTCTTCTTTCTTTTTCACATGTATGTGTTGGTGGTTCAAATAAATATCAGTCTAGACTAATGTCAAAAGTGAAATTCAATGATAATGAGTTTTTTTTGTCATCATAATAAAGAATATGGCAAAAAAAAAAATGTTTATGGTGTAAGGAACACCAAGATCAAAAATGGAAAGCCAGATCTTTTTGTTTCAACTAGTGTATAGCAAAGGGCAGTGAGTCACTCAGACAAGCAGTTCATAACATAAAGATACTCTTGACTAAGAAGAAGCATGTGTGTGTGTTTGTATCCTCTGGTAATGCAGTCATAAATATAGCAATGGATTTTGGCAGTTTCTCCTGAAAAAGTGATGATTTGATTGATGCTGGGATTTCAAACCTGCTTAAAGGAAATAAATTGCTCATTCCCATCAAACCACGCTTCTTACTACTTTAAGATGTTTTGTACAGAGAGGCATAAATGGCCTGCATTTTGAAAGCTGTCTGTGGCTACAATATCATCACTGACCAAGAAGTGCTATCAACTACTGGTGATTTTGGTCCTTCAGTATTCAGAATCACGCTACCAAAATGTTAGTTACCTGACATCTGCAAAGAAATTCTTGACCAGGATGAACATGCAGGCCCTCTCTGAAAAACATTTCACAAGCATCAGGACTCATGTTCTGCTTCTCACCTGTGAGCTGCAGGGTCATGCACTCCTCACTGCAAGCAGCTTCATGGTTACTGCAGCCTCTCATGACATTCACATCTTAAAGAATGTGAATCTCTTTAAATCAAGGAGAGAATAAGTGCCTTAAAGACTATAATTTAGAAGAAGCTCAACTTAGGTTTCTTCTGTTTTGCAGTTGAATATGGATATCTAATTTCTACATTTTAAAGTTCTGAAATGGATTTCCAGGCATGCCTCTCTTTATTTGCCTAAAATTTTGGATCTACAATGTTGTTTCAAGAAACGTAATTCATCCTTAAAAGCAGATTAGGTCCCATCAAATCAAATAGGAGCATGCACCAATTTATGCTCTCTGCTTATGGAACCTGTTGTGATATTTTTCTTCCACTACTTGGTATAAGTGAAATGTGAACTAAGGGTAGTTCAGGACTTGTGTCCAGACTGATGATGTCATCACTTTGATTAAATAGGAATGTGGAATCCATTAACTAGCAATAAAACCAGAACTGATTTGCAAATATCTTGCATCAAAATGCATTTGCAGCTTCAAAATCTGAACTCATTGTGGTTAAACTGGGTTTTTATTTATGAATGCTTTCTATTTCAGCTTTAAGATAATAAGTGCATTAAAAGATAGCGGTAAAATTCAGAGAGAAAATTTGTAGGTTATACCTTTATGTGCGTGATCCAATTGTCTCTATTGATGGCGAACTCACTTCATTCCTGTGTAGAGGAATTAGTCACCAAGAACTGGAACAATTTAATGACACTTTTTATCCATATAATGCTACTCATTTGGGATTAAAAAAAGGCATAACTAGCTTGAACCTTCTATGAAAGTCTGTTCTTCTTGCTGAGTTAACAAGGAATATGTGATTACTTAATACTGAACATTTGCATTTTGTGATTGGTGGAAAAGTGACATGCCATATTTCACCTTGTTCTTCTGCAAACAACTACATTTTTTATTTTTTTTTCTTTGAAACAGTACAGCAATCTTTTAGTAGCAATAATGTCATCAAAAATATATTACCCTGGAAAAGTTAGTAATTTGATTTTCATTCATAACTAACCATACAGACTGATGTGATCCATGTCTTAATTGTAAGTCAGGCACATGGAGTTGATTTGGGGAATAGGATACTCTGATGTGCCTTTCTTTAGTGCAACCTATAAAGGAATCATGGAAGAGTGTCTGTATTTGAAGATGGAAACGTTTTTTGCACCTGTTTTTATAGGTTCACCAAAATATGTGATCTGTGTCCCAAGTAGTATTGACATTCACCTGCAATCAGTCATAGTAATGATGTTACTGCAAACAGCAATGTCCCTAGGACATAAAGTTTCAATATTTACCTGTCAAAACCCAGTCTTCTTGGAATTAAGAGGAGTGTAACTTAATTGAGAATTCTATTTTTCCTCCAGATGATTAATTTACCATGCAATTTTGTGGTTAGTTTGAAGTAGAGGTTCATGTTCAGTCAAACTCTTTTGCTTAATGAATACTGTCTAAATTTGATCCTGCATCAAAGAGAGACTGCACTGTGTATAAAACAAGAGAGAAAGAAACACTTCCCTGTCCTTGAAATATACCTATAAACAGATTTACTTTCATGCAAGATGAAGATCCAACTTCAACAGAGAGAAGCAAATTCCTGTGCCATTTTCTTATCTGAAAGTTCTATGTGAGGACTAAGTTTTATTTATATATCCCATTTTATTAATATAAAGTTTATTTATATATCCTGTTATCCCCTTGCATGAAACAAGATCTAGGCACATCCATCTGCTGTCAGTTAGGAAGTCCTCCCTAAGGCCAGTGGGATCATCCATGTGATTCTACACCTTTCTTTGGATATCGCAGAAGATACTACGGAGAGATCACTCCCCTGTTGGGTTGGTTTTCCTCTGCTCTTGTTGTGTCTTGTCAGTGCTGGAGCTGTGATTTAATGTAAGTACTTCTGTACAATAGAACATGATAGCTGAAATATCAATAATAATTGCAAAGCTCAGTGGATAAGCTTATTACAGTAATAATGAAGATAAAGGCGTCATTCACTTCACTGAAGGCTACACCGCTCCTTTTGAGATAGCTTACCTTGATTTGATCTGAAACATGTTCCAAAACGGAAAGTAAGAATTCCTACCATGGATCACTCTACTCTCTTCATAAGAAGGAGGTAGTCTTGCAACTTTCAAACCTGGTTTTAAGCTATGGTTATGACAATTCTTGGACCACCCTTGCTTTAAAATTTCTAAACACTTCATTTTGCTTTATAGTTATAATGTTTAGAATTTGTTACTGGTCCTAGTAGCTGCAGATCTAATTATTTATATCATGCTCTTGCGTTTACATTTCACTCTATTGGTAAAATTTAAAGCAGTTCATGTAATATGTCAGAAGGACCTTGCATTAGTATTTGGATTTACAGCTTTATGACTTCATTAGAATTGCTCTGGATTTACAGTGTTTGCAACACCTCAGAATACGGCTCACAGACTTTATATAACAACTCACAGTTAATTTGTAGTTCATTTAATGCACATCTTAACTATACATACAAAGTTAAAATGTACACATCAAATTTATTTTTCCATTTTCTATGTGAATTACTTAATAAAGCATGCAGTCTTCTTCTTTAGAAGAATGTAATTATAAGAATTCTACCCAGGCAATCAAATACTCTGTCTGGATTTGAATTTTCAAATACTCCCAACTTTTAAATTTTCAGGCATGAATTCTTATTTATCTGTCAGTATTCAATTGAATGGAGATTTTATTGTTGAAACAAATTCAAGTTTGAAGGAATTGATCTGTTGCCTTTGCCTTATTAACAGAAAATACGTGTTAAACTCACCTTATTTATAACATACTTTTCAGCACTGTGTGACACGCAGGCTCTGCAGCCCTGGGGCATGCGTGCATGTGCTGACCTAAGACTACTCCTGCTATATGAATGTCTCTCTTGCCATCCTCCTACCTACTGTTTAAACTCCTTCAGGAACAAGCCTCTCCAAACACCCCTTGCAGCAAGATAATATGTCTACTTAATTGAAAAGACACTGAGGCAGAGCTTGGCTGCCTTGCCTGAGGCCACACATTTCTCTTGACTTAAAATTGTGTGCATCTTTCCACTCACAGCTTTTGCATCCAAAGTTGATATGCAAGGCTCTGGGGTGGTGTAGGGTTTGCAGTCCTTACTCAGCAACCCAAGAAATGTGGCCCTTTGCACAGGATGAGGAAAGAGCCTGGGGCACTGCCCTGCTGGAGAACAGTTTTCAGATGAGAAGAGATTTGTCCTTGGGCCTAGATTGGAAAATCATCCCGCTGAAGTATTCTTGATTCTTTTGGAGCTCAAACAATGGCTCACATTATAACTCTAATAAGCCAGGGTGTTATGTAATGGCTGGGGTTGTGTGCAGTTCGCAGTGCGTGTGTGCACATGCAAGCTCACATTAGTGGGGGTTTGCCCTTATTCAACCACATTTCGGTTGAATAAGATGTGCTGCGCCCTACATTTTATCTAAATACAAAATCAGGATTGTAGTTTCGAGAAGCTCCCTTGTCCCTTCCCCCAATTCCCTTTCCCTAACCAAAAAAAAAGAAAAA
>WBNA01000661.1:60871-75319 GCA_013398345.1 Nothocercus nigrocapillus | reverse complement strand
TATGACTTTAAGCTAAAGGTTGGTAAAATCATTTTAAATTTGTTGCACCTCAAGATACCTAAAGTCTAATTACTCTGGTCTGTTCAGCATCTATCACATCTGCTGCAGCCTGAGAAGATTCATAAATATACCACATTATATCTTGGGAGGGATAAAATCTTCATAATTTGCACTAAAGTTTAGTTGTTTGAATATAGCTTTAGTTTTCATATTGTGTGCTTGCATTTGTATTTTTGTGCCTTTTGGAAGATAAATAAATTGGAAGGAGTTTTAAGCTTTCCGTATTAGGTTCTCCAGCTGAGTTAAAATGCCTTCTGGATTATCTCAGACTTAGAAAGGTTTAAATTTTGCAGACTTACATTCAAAAGAGCATGAGTCATCTAGAATTCTATTAATTCAATCTTTATCTGGAAAGACAACCAAATTTTTTTCAGAGAGGCTTCACTGACCTCAGTGGGATCAAGTTCATGTACAGAAGCTTTTAATGGTCAGTCTCAGCACATTTGTATGCTTCAGGTACTGCTGAAAATGTGCAAATAATCATTATGCCGTTGTGTAGATGATAAATGGATCTGTGCTGAGGTGTGTGCTCTGAGGGAGCACCTGTAATGCTTTCTTTGTGGATGATGTCTCGGGTGCCACCCGTTGAGACCTTGCTCTGCAGCCCAGACGTATCAGCAGGAAATTCAGTTCAACCTGCAATATGTGGGCCAGAAATAGAGCAAAGAGTGGGTGACCTAGCTCTTGCCCAGCTTTTTTGCTCCTGCAGTTTAACTGCCCCTAGCACCATTTCCTGCTGATTTAAAGCAAGCTCAAGTATGTGCACATGACCCATTGTTGGAGAGCTAACGCGTAGTAGGCAAGACCTCCTTTCTGCCTCTGACTATACAGCCTGCAGGTGTCCTTGGGCATCTCATGATTTACTTCTGTCTTTTCACCATGATTGCATTTTTTTTCCAACCTACTTATTCAAGTATTTCAGTCTTGTTGAACAGGTTTATCTCCTGTTATCCATATGCTCTGCCACTACAATTATTAGGATTTCACTATATTACTCCTTTTTTTTTTTTTTTTTTTAAGTTTGCAGGCATACTGAATTTTCTTATTATACCATATCTCTCCAGATACCATTATCTTTTATTGGCTGTCAAATTTATTATAATGCATTATTTTCAACTGCATATATTGTTTTAATATATATTTAATACATTATATTCATTTTTCTTCCTTCGTAATTCTTTTTTCTCTACAGAGCAACAAGAATTACAAAGACTTGACATGAGGTTAGTGTCTCCATCCCATAAAAAAAAAAAAAAAAAAAGTTTAAAATTTCATATAAGCCGTGCAACATTCTAAGTGATTATGTGCATAAAAGATCTCAGGTACTGAAAAAGTAGGCTAGTCCTTCATTAATGTATTGCATAGAAAGCTCAGTGCAGTCTTTATGCACAAGAACATAATTTTTACTACAGATAAAATTTGCAGCTGCAGATAATATGTAAAATAGAAAAAAAAAATCTATTTGTTAACTGCAACTTAAGTAGCAGCCTGATTCTTGTAAATCTGATGCTGTTTATCCCACTTTGCTTTTTATTTTAATTATCATTCTTATTTTTATTATGGCTGATCCTACATGCACCTATCCACGTAAGTAATATTACTTGCACGTGTAGCTGAGCTAAAATTCCAACCTCACAGACATTTTATATGCAATAGAAGGAAGCCACTGTTTAAAACCATATCCTTAAAAAAAATAATAAAAAAAGCAAAACTCAACCCCCAACCCCCTATTTTAATGTAAAACACAATATGCAACTTGCCTTCTTTCATCCTAATCCACTTAGCAGCATGCTGTTTAGTGGCTCTAGGTGACTATGCACTTAAATAGTTAATTCGAAGGCTAATCCTGCCCCAAACCCGCGCTGGGAGCACAAGCCGCGGTGACTTTTGCCCGGGGAGCGATGGCAGGGACGCTGCCCCGCGCGTCTCGCCGCGCAGCGGTGCGGGACCCGGCGCCCGGCACGTGGATTCGGGCGCTCCCGAGCAGCGGCGAGCGCTGCACGGTGCCTCAACCCTCCCTGAACTTTCCTGGGTAAATAGAGCAGCCTGACAGCCGCCTTCCCGCTGGGTGGATCCCGCCGCTCCGGGAGGGAATGGCACTTCTTGTTTTTAATTAGCGAAGGTGAAAGGTGAATTAAAACTAGCTGCTTGGCAAGTCAGAGCAAGGGGCTGACTTCTGAAGAGCACCAAGGAGGAGGGTGCTTTCTTCTTTTTTTTTTTTTTTCCTCTTCCCTCCTTCTCTGAATGAATTGCCTTGCAGGAGGGACTGAAAATACGGCTTCTTCCTGAATCCACTGGCAGAGTCACTAAGAGAGCTCGAGACACAACACTGCAGAGTAACGCCTGGGAATGTCCTCGCACTTTATAAACAGTTGTCCTAGGGAGGGAATATTTTTACATGACATTTGCACAGCTTGACAAATGACCAGCTGAGCCTGGGCTTCTCCGAACAACTCCGCATTTCCCTTAGAGATACCCCACAAACTGACCAAAGGGAGAGATCCATCTGCTCTGGGAAAGTAGAAGTGGAACTTGGAGCCTTAAAAAACAAACAAACAGCAGCAGTTAAGTGAAGAGCACAAGAATTTGATCTTGGCTGGGATGGCATCTGCCCAGGACCTTTTAATCCTGGCACTGTGTGGCTTCTTACTAGACTTTCCGGCTGGATGTCACACAGCAGATACGAGGCAGCCAAGGTTGCGGCTGTCACATAAAGGTAGGTCAGCACGTCAGGTTTTTAAATACTTTATGCTAATGCAAGTCCATTGGCTTCTCTGGAAGTATTGCACTGGGGTTAAATTACTGTCCTCTGGCAGAGGAAAATATTCCTATTCAGAAATTTTATGGATTATTTCCTTGTATTAAATTGCACCCATAATTAAGTTTATTGAATTCAGGAGGATTTGAAGCACTTCTGCTGATTGATTTTTGGCTACTTAAAACTCTCTCAGGCAGAAGAGTATTTAGGTTTGCTTGTCATTCTGTCTTTATTCTCTGTCCTGTAAGAAGGATGTCCCTAAGAAGAAAGAAATGGAAAAGATAACCTGAAATTATTGCAGAATAAATATACTTGTATGCATCAAGTAACCCTTAAGCAATTAAATGTCTGTTTCACTTTTAGATTTCTATTTATCGACAAATATAGCCAAGGCAAAAAGACTGAATTCCTGTGCAACCATATGATTCATTTTCTAAACTAGCAAGTGTCATCACACTATAATTAAAATGACTAACTGGCAATATAAGTCTGCTTGCAGTTTAACTGAGTTACCCGAAGAAAAAAGTGCGACTTGCTATAACATATGTGTGTATAGTACTTATAACTTCTTTCTTTTTTCAGTTACAGTTTCCCTGAACCCTTCCCTGCACCCTTCTTAGTTCCTTCAGAGTATCCCCTTGTTCTGTCCTGGATTGCCTATGATTTAAACTCTTTCCTATGTTTCTGTTTTAATCTTGTATATATAAATACTGGTGCTCAGCCAGGATGTTATAGTGCTCTACGATACTTACATTTGCAGATGATGTACTTAGAAATAACTGACAAGCAGTTGTTGCAGTGGAGGTTCAAAAAATCAGGTGTTCAAGACAAAATGATGACTGATCAATCAGTAATGTTTTAATTTTACCTCTTGTGCAGAGCTAAAAATAAAATGCCTCTCTGCTGACATAGGTGGGAATGAGAGACTGCTAATTTACTCAAGAAAATATCTGCAGTAGTTAAAGTGATAGCTAAGGTGCTTCAATGTGAAATATATTAGAATACTTATTTTATGTATGGCTAAGATTGAAGTATTGGCATCAACCACAGTTCCATGTGCAGAGACCTTTAGTCTAAGCTAGGTTTAATGGTATTTTATATGACTGGCTAAATAATCAGCTATAAAGAATGGAAAAGATGAATAAGATAATTGATCTGAATGTCTTGCTAGAAAGCCATTAGAAATGGGTTTTGCTTTTATAGGGCAGTGAAATATGTTTTAAGGAAAGAAAGATTTGTCATAAATGCTGTCTTGCAAGTAAACTGCTAATTACTGCTCTCAATGAAATAAATTATATGCAGCTAATTACTGCTATCAATGAAATAAATTATATAACCCCTTTTAATAGACAAAGCACTTCCTTTTCAACCTGTGGTTTCAGAGGAGAGTAGGAACAAGTGAGAAATGCTGATTCTACAATCTGGCCATTTCTCTTGTTGAAAGTATGTATTTTAATGTAGATTTATTTCTGGATATAATTATTAAGACTGTCATTTCTTTTGCTTGTGATGGGGTAGTGGGGAGGAGAAAAGGACAGTAAATGATTTAAATAGACCAGTTATGTTGGGTCAGGACACTGGCTGAGCTGCCGATTTTGGCTTGTGCTCCACGATGCTGCTGTGGCCATTAACTGCTTCTGTGCTCACTTGTTGCAGTAATTGTTTTTCTGCTGGGTGGAATCAGTGCACATTTCTCTGCACGCTACTTTCATCCTCAGCAGAGAGCCAGCAGTTTGGTCATAGCACATGATAACTCTATGAGATGTGCAAGGAGAATTTAAAGCACGCGTTTCTCGCCAAGGGCCGAGCCTCCTCTGCCTGATATTGGCTCGCTCAGATCCAGTGACTCAGGAAGATTCAGCCCCAAAAAAATCCTCCGGCACAAATACATGGATCACCGTCTTACGCTTGGCCAAGCACGATAAGCCAAAGTTTTTTTTTTTTTTTTTTTTTTTTCCACACATACAAAACACGACTGGTTTTCCCAGCACAGAGCCCAAGCCAAAGGCTGGAGACGCATACCTGCCTGCATCCCGGAGCAGCTCTTGTCCTTCTGCTCCCAAGGAATGCAGCATTCCAGCATGGAGACAATGAGGAAAAGTCGCTGCCACATTCCCTAATCAAACAAGAACTGCAGGAGGGTCTCTCGTCTTAATCGTGTTTGCTCCGGAGAGGCACCGCTGTGGTACTAAAAAGGCACTGGGGTGATGGGGCAACTGCAGCAGCAACAGTTGCTTTGTACCAGCCCCTTGCCAGCTTGGCATGGGTGAGGAACCCCATGACTAGGCAATCTGAGTCTGGAAAATTCTTAATTTCCCTTCCCAGCCCCTGGCACATGAAAGGGAGTCTGCCTGCTCCCTGCTCTAACTGTGGGCTTGGCAGCTAATTGGGACTGAGACCCTTGCAAGAGCAGCCAGCACCAGCTATCTGATAAGCTAGAGGGGTCGGAGATAAGCGTGATGATGTTTAGGGCATGCAATTTTCTGTAGCGGAAGAGCTGTTTGTAAACTAGTCTATGTTAAAATCATTCTGCTATAAGAGCCAAGAGAGAGCTTCTGTGGGTTAGACACTTTGATTTTTGTAAATTCACAATTCTTTTTTTTTTTTTTTTTTTTTTTTTAAAAGCGATGCTCAGCGAAAGTGCAGTGAACTGCCAGAGCACGAGCACGATTTTTTTGCCCACACAGCAAACTCGGCCTCACCTGCAGCACACACATGCCTCAAAGGCCATTGCAACAACATCGGGTCCTAACCCTGCTCGGAGGGGTCGCCTGATGGATAGGAATACCGCAACCCCCCTGCTAATTACGGAATACACGGGGCAACCTCGGCTTGACTCTAGGGCCATTTACGCAGCTTCAGGGGGAGTTAAAGTCCTGCATTCTTGAACTACTGTTAAATCTGTCAGGATAATGTAAACCGTAACAGAGATTTTTCGTAACGCAGAGAACTGCTTGCGAGCAGCGTCGTCTGCCAGTTAAATATACACGAGGCCTAATCTTATTCATGTTAAGCACAAGCATGAGCGTTTTTCCATTCCTTTAAATGGGATTAGAATTAATCTTACAGTTGCCCAACAGTCATTTGACGGTTCTATCTCTCTTCTTAGCAAGCTGAACTATGTTAAACCTGGGATTTAAAGGTGCTTTCCTCAAACCATCAGCTTTGGTTTATCAGCAAATTCGCACCACAGTTAATACCGTTTGTGGTATCTGTTGTGCTGAAGGTCAGTGTTTGGTGATGACCAATGGAGATCCTACTTGGGGTAATAATATACCTCAACAGCTTCATGCTGATTTGTAGAGTTAAAAATATGTTATCACTCACTCAATATTAGAAAGAAAAAGAGATTGTAGGCTGACAACTACATTTAAAACTCATTAGCCCATTTTATGTACAATACAGGCCCTGCCTAATGAGGTGTTAATGGAAGCCAGGCTTCAGCCCATATTCTTTATAGGCTGCTGGCTAAATTCTTTCCCAGTATCCCATGGTTCAAGTTCTTGCAGTGGGAAATATATAATTAAGGTGAAATCAACACATACCACATGTTAAAAATAAAGTATTTATATTGCAGGTTGGAAGGATTACATTTCTGGAGGATACTGAGGATGCATTTACATAAAACCGGTAGAACTGCATTAGAAAAATGTAGCCCTGGAGAGCCTAGAAAGGATGTAATTGTATGAAACAGGATTTGTGCATGGTTTGCAATGTATTTCTACCTTTTTTTTTCCTTCTCGTTGGTAAGTATGGTAAAAAGTAAGAGTAACATCGTATAGACTTTGATATGTGGAGCTGGTATCGTGGTTTGTACAATTTTCTTGCAGCAATGGGATCTGGTGTAGCTGGTTATGTATAGAGACTTGCAGATCCAGAGGGATCTGTTTTCTAGTTTATCCATCTACATTACTCTTGAATAACTTGAAAAATTGGGGCAATCCTTAATCTGGACACTATTCTTGCCCGGAAAATACATGGTTAAACAGTTACAGCCTACAGCTCCAATCCAAATATCACCCTATCCCTGCTGTCAGATCCACTTGCTACTGTGTCACAGTGAAGTTGCAGCAGGCAGAAGGAGCAGACTGAGCTGAGAAAGAAATAAGCTGGGTTTAGAAAATTTATTCTCCAAACAAATAGCAGCAGATAACTGTGGAAGGAAAAGCTGTAATCTTGCAGAGGAAAAGTGATACTCTCCATGTTCATATAAAGCTTTTAATACATACATACCACCTGTAATATAATTTCAGTTTCAGTGCATAAGAATTTCAGTTTGTGAGGGCTGGCTGATAATTCTTGAGAGCTTCAGGAGTTTGGTACAGCAATGAAAAAAAAAAAAAAAAACGAAATATTTTCCTTCCTTGCCATTTGCCAGAAGCAGAATTACAGCATACCTGATATAACTTTCTTGATAATCCTAATTTATCATTCTTTTGCCTTACTTGCAAAAGTAATTTTTGAATTCAGAGGATAGTTTTGAAATTATTGTTGTGATGTTTTGCTATTCATTATTCATGTCATAGTACTGGATACCTTCTTTTCTTACTGTGTCTATATTCTAGCTAGGTGGCAGCAAAATTTATCTGGGAACTGATGACTAAATCAAAGTGAATAACAAAAATCCAGGGAATTTTCAGACAAGCATTCCTGAATTCTGAAGTAGACAAATATACTTAATACATATATAGCAGCTCTGATTAGTAGTCACCTGGACACGTTAGTCATGGCTAACTAATGACTAGCCACATAACTCATAGCTGAATCGTGACTAATTCAGTTTTGTGCACAAAAATGTTTCCTTAACAGCTCTCACTGTTGCGGATTTTTGCTTTTGAGTGGTTTTGAAAGACTTATACTATCAAGACAAGTTCAAGTTTGAAAAAAAGTTAATTCATACTTGATATGAATCATCTCGGATTTATAGTAAAGTAAGGTTTTGGTTTGTGAGCTATGATTACATGTAGTCTGAAGAGGAACTTACGAAAAGCTGATAGGTAGGGGTGTAGATAGAAACAAAATGTGTATGTGTCTATATATATCTATCTGTATATATCTACCTATAGGAAGTAAGCAGCTATGGAGAAACAATATTTGAGTAGTTTTCAAAATAAATTCCATCTTTCAAATATATACATATATCTGCATATTAAATTTTTGTGTATACATTTGATGGACTGAAGGTTGGATTTTCCTTAGAGTGAATTAAAGAGCAGCATAAATTGTGGGCTTGGGAACTAAATAAATGTATTATGGCTCCAGATTTGTGGAACATGCCTGGGAATAAGGGCTGATGAGTTAGGAGTGTTTGGGCCATGCGCATGACAAGCAGTCTCTTCCAGTCACCCCAATTTCAAAGGCAAGCCCATATCAGTACTGAAACGCCTCAGCCACAGAGACACAAATGTCTCACGGTGACTTCTGGGGTAGAGATCAGAGCTTTTCTATCCACTCTCCCATTGATGAGACCACAGGTTCATTACAAAATATTGACAAAATTCCAGTTTATTCTTTATGCATCTCACAAGAGGTGATTGGCAGCAAGGTCAGCATTTCCAAGTAATTCTAGAGGGACTTGTTCCCCACGCCTGGGATTTTTTGGCAGAGAATTTGTGCCACTTCCTCCTTTTTGTTGACCAAGACTCCTGGCAGTGACTACTGCAGAGCACTGAAGTGATAAGCACCATTCAGGGCTGCACAGAGCAGACTGTTTCATGTAACTTCAGTCACTTCACTGCTTCGGTTTTACAGAACAATTTATCCTCTGAAATTGCAAGACTTGAGTAGCCTGCATGGCGCTGTGTGGCTACCTCCCTGCCTTCAAACTGATAACACCATCTGCTATTTGAGATTCTTCATCAGATATCAATTTATTATTATTTCACTGAAAGCAAATGCTGTATTTTACTGCGATGAATGCAGGATTAGTACTATTTGTATGATTTACAGTATGCATGCAAGCGTGAGCATCTGTTTCAAGCCTTTTGAAAAACCTTGGGTCAGTAAATATTCTAAAATCATGCAATGGGAATGCTAAATATTGTTAAATCTGCTGTCCTGGTTTTCTTCATGTAGTCAGGCAAATATGATGAAACTATAGTGTGCAGCCAGCATTAATTAGAAAAATATTCATTTCTTATAGAGATTCAGAGCCTGCAGGGATAAAGATAATGATCTTTGTTTTACAGATAAAACCCTCTCAACTTGAGTATACTATTTGAAATATTTTGTGTTGGTTAGATAATCTGCCTGGCATTTAAGAAATCAGTTAAGTTTTCATGATTAAACATGAAGGAAAATGTTGAAGGAGGAAATTAGTAAAAATATTACATTATAAAAAGAAAATCTGTAGTGTAGTTTAGGCATAATTTTAAACTCCTCTAAAGTAAGGAAGTACATAGCTATGGAGAAACAGTAGTTGAATAGTTTTCAAAATAAAATCCATATTTAAAGATGTGAAAAATGTTAATTATCATCAATATTCCATATGAGTAACTGTCTGAATTTACTACAGAGATTTAAATAAATAAAAACTTTATAATTTACTCAGAGCATAATTTCAAAAACAAATGTCGCCAACCTCACTTTTGTCATCTCAAATTAACAAATGCCTTTTTTCTCTCAATCTTACTTTCTATGATCTTCCTCAAGGATTTCATTTTGGAAGAGATATTTCACCTTGTTGATCAATTTAATTGGAGGTTGACATAATACCATTTCTCCTCTGTATGTCCTCCTTTGGTTTTGATGAAGCTAAGCACTGATATGCTATCACTTGGGCGAACCATTTTTTAGAGCTCCTCAGATATTTATTTTCCTTTGAAAAAAACATATAAAGCAGAAATGCATCATTATACATTGAATTTTTCTGTTATCCTGTATGATTTCCACAATTATAAATATCAGCCAGGCAAAAATGTTTTGAGGGGCTTGTTTAGGTAATTTCTTTGATTACTTGTTTTTAAGGGGAAAAAATGCAAACAGAAGAAGGGTCTCTGCTTATTCTCATGTTTTTCTGTCCATGTCATTTCTTGATGCTAGACCTTTCCAGAGAAGATGCAAACTGAGCACATAACAGTCAGACATCTGTATATACATCTTAGCCACAATCCTCCAAGTGAATAAATCATCTTGCACCTTTGTTTCTCCTCTAGCCTACTCTCATTTTACCTGTAATTAGCAGGTCATTTTAACTATATTGTCATGCCAAAGGTTTCAATTACAAGCTGGGCAAGTATGTGCAGGAGGTCTGTAACCACACAGATGTCAGCAAAAAGGTGCATGCCAAACATCCCGGCCTGGCGTGATGGACAGGCTCTGTGCATAGGGAAAAGCTGCAAACCTTGGATTGCTCGTGCAGCTAAAACAGAATTCTTGATGGAATAAAAATTGGATCTCATCTTTAAATTACTCCTTATTAGTCTCATGTGAAAGCAGATAAGTGGTAGCTGGTTGTCATGTCCTGTTACTCCTTCTCAGTGTAGTACTTGGCATGCTTTATGAATCTGCTGAATCTGCCCAGTGCTTGTTAAAGTCAATGGGAATCTTCCATTTACATCAAATGGCCTTAGAATTGCCCTTGAATGCAACGCACTGTTCCAAACTGAAACCCATTTGCCTTCTGGAAGTGCTGCCAGTTTATTTTGAACCCTTTAGAGATCAGTGAATGAAAGCTGCCAGGAAAGAGCGATGCGCTCTGCCATACAGTCCCACAAGCTCATACTGTCATGCTCAGCATTATAGCGCTGTATGCAACTCACGTGCCTACTCATGGTTGACTCCCAACACGTAGATCCTCCACAAGCAAGGAAAGGTTTCAATATAGGGTATTTCAATGGTTATGAAAGCTAAAATGTCAGCATAAAGGAAGCTCTGGAACAGTCTAATGGCAAAGACTTACTTGTCATGGACATGTAGCATTTGGGTTCTAAAACTATGTTACACTTCTTAGCTGAATTTGATTGATATAAACATTCACAGCAGAAACCTAATTATGTGTGATGTCTCTCCAGTCAAGGAAGATTATATGACAGAAATGAGATTTTTATGCTCTATGCGATCCATCACAATATCATTCAAATGACTGCACTGAATAGTCAGCATCAAAACAGAAGAAATAAAAGGTCAAAACCTCATTCATATAAAAGCAATGAAACAAACAACTGAAAAAGCCTATAAGCTTGTTAGCAGACAGTATATATATAAAAAAAAAGAAATGATGTCTTCTCATATCCCTTTGGCCTGAGCAGAAGGTGTTCATTATTTGTAAGAATTTGATGACAGGAAATATGTAGTCCTCTTTAGACTGATTTGGCAGCAGCAACTGAGAAAAAAATGCTGTTCATGATCCTTGTGAAATCATGCTGGTAACATTTCTACTTCATCAGCACTGAAGAATTTCATGTTTCAGGAAATTCACTCTCTCAGTGCAGCATCTGAATTTCATCTTCTGTTTAAATCCCCCAAATAGATTAACAAACAAATTTAAAAGGGTCTTAACTGGATCCCTCTGGTTTGGTAACAACGTTTATTTTTGCAAACTATTTGTAAAATAATTCTCCAAACCAAGGAATCAGTGCTTAGAAGAAAGGCATTCAGTGAAAGAAGACTTCACTTCTCTTAACATCCTTAGTGTATCTATTCTCTACCTCTGAGTTTATTTTTATCTAAAGGATTCCTGACTTCATACTGTGCGGCAATTGAAACTTCTGTAGGGAGTCAAACAATGGGCTTTTTGCTGTTGCTAAGTTTGCTTTATAGGCTTTTTCTTACAACACATTTGTTTAATAGGCCTAGTAAAACAGTGAATGCAGCTGTAAATACATCTTTTACTTGTCAATGTGCAATAAACATCACAGGGATGTTAGCCTTTTCTTACTCTGATCTTCCTGACACTGGTGAAAGGAAGTTTTACAGAATGAGAAGTGACTTAAACTGGTAGAAGAAAGCAATGTCCTCAACTACTTTAGGGTCAATACCTTGTTTCTTTTTTTAACTGATGGTTTCTCCCAGCAGTGTTACTAAAACTTAATAACAGTGAAATAATAGGCTTTTTGATGGGAAGGAGTTATTCCAGATAGCACCATTCACTGGGGTCATCACTTAAGGTCACTTTTTTGTCAGAAAGCTAAAGGTTAGCAAGTGTTTTTCAATTCCATAAGCTCCCATAACTTTTTATTTATGATTGAGCTAAGTACTTTCCTGTGGGTGTGTGGTAAAAGCCAAGACTAAAGGAAAATAATCTGTTCCTTTATATATTAAATATTTCATCTCAGTTGATTGAGGATTGTATGATGCAAAGCTTGAAAATATGTGTTGTCTTGCAGCCCAGAAAAACGTAATCTATCCTAGAAATCTTGTTCTTATTAAAATTATTGCTGCAGAAAAATCTTGTCTTTATGTGCCTGTGTTTACATGCAGTAAGTAACTATTTTCTCTTCTTTGCTTATCTTAGGCATGGCCATGTCCTTCTGCATTTTTTCAAGTTACACAAGCCCATGGGATAGTAGTCATTTCTAAACACCCTGTTGAGGAGGTATTAAGACATTCAGCAGGTTGGGTGTTTGCTGTAGCTCATATGGGTACATAAACACTGCCAAGGTCCTCAGTGATTCCTCAGTATTTCTTACTAAACAGCTGCAGCTTCTGTAGGTCAGGACTCAAGCACAACAATGTGCTATATAATTTCTAAAATACTTGAATCCTTTTGGATGAAATGCTTCATATTTAGAAGATAAATAGTTTCAGTAAAGAGTGGTTTTGCAACAATAGCTTTGCATGCAGTACTCTGTCCTTAAATTTTACCACTAAATATATGAGATCTTTAATATAAAAATAGAACAGAGGCCGTACTTCACTTCTACAGAAGTCAATGGCAAAACTGTCACCTACTTCTATGACCAAAGAGTTTATGATGTATTTCCTAATTCCAGTGGAAAGAGCTGATCATCTCTCAGATACCTTCCAACGCTCAGCTGCTCTCCAGCTACAAAGAGTGGTTATATAGTAGCTAAGTTATTTCCATTTGAACACTAAGAAGCTTTATGTACCATATCCTAAAACACTGATCTTTTGAGTATTTGGTCATGTATGAATCTTTATCCATGCAAAAGATTCCATTGATTAAGTTTTATATTTGTTTGCAAGTCCAAAGTCCAAGGCACGGATTCTCTTTGGCTGTGCCTATGGCAAGACTGATTAGAAGCAATCATGAGAAAAGTTGTTCTGTTTTGTCCATTAAAGAGCAATATGAAATTCTCTGACAATTTTGCTGTATAATTTTCATATATAATTTCATTTTTCATTTTATTCTTTGTCTAAAACATCTATGAAAGGCCTCAAGATCTATAACTTGCCATCATTCTCTGCTATATGAAAACTTTCTGAATTTTCTTTTTGACTATTTTATAGAGCACCCTACTTTGTTGTGTGCTTGTCATTTAATATTGTGAAATAGATATTTCAAATGCCAAACACGGTCTTTGTAATTTTATTGACACAGAACAATCACTTAGTTTGTTAGAAAATGCAACAAAATTGCTGCATATTATCAGGTTAATGGATTGGATTTTTTTTCTGGGTTCACATTTACTGCATTAATGTGTTGTAACACTAAAACCTTTGAGCTGTAAAATTAGATCTCTGGGCTCTTGAAACTTGTACTCTTAATTTAAAAGTAAAACAAAGCAAAAAAACTTATAGCATGGGGATTTGAAAATAATAATCAATGAAGTTTATGAACAGCTTGTGAACCAGCTCCCGGAGCGTGCTGTGAATTCGATAGCAGCATAGCAATGCTCTACGTCAGGATTGCTGAAAGGTAGCGGATGCATTGACACATACCGACACCTGATACTATTGCCTGGGAGTGCTGCAGGGCCCATGGGGGATATCAGAGAGTTAGAGTTGTCGTGTCTTAGCATGTTTTATATTTTGAATGGTGTAAACTATAAATTAACACAAAGAAAAGAGATTTCTAATCTGTGATGAAAAGTTGCTCCAGAGCTTCCCCCCCCCCGCCTGGAATTAGCCATACATTATAACCACGACTGTAGTCCTCCTGCAGCTCTGCTTCTGGATTTCACTGTTCGAAACATGACAGTAAGTTTCTACAGATGTGGATTTCTGGATAAACCCTGTCCCAGTGGTTTTCTTTTGTAAGTGTTTGGTCCTTTAGTCTGTAAAATCTAGTCTTACCAGACAGTGTAATTTTGATGGCAGAGGTTAGCTATTACTGCCTTCTGCTGAGTCTCATATTTGTGGTTGTAAGTGTAACACAGTAGCACAGGGTAATAACCTGTTTCTGCTGGTATCTTGGAGCCCTGCAGTTGCTTTCACAGGGGATTACAATAGTGTTGATAATTCATCATACTTCTCAGTCACTATAAGGGTTGTCTAGAGACTTTCAAAAACCCATTTCAAAAACCCACTGAAGAATGCAGGTGGATCCTGAGATCTGGGCTTGCACAACTGAATTGGAAAACCTTGAGGACAGCTACAACATTGCTGATTGGACCTAAGCTGTTATTGATTTTGCCCTTGGAGATTAAGGCCTTTCAACCAGGGTAATTGTCTTGTAACTCCTTTTTTTTTTTTTTTTTTTTTTTTTTTTTTTTTTTTTTTTTTTTTTT
>WBNA01000661.1:33960-57566 GCA_013398345.1 Nothocercus nigrocapillus | reverse complement strand
TTTTTTTTTTTTTTTTGAGTGGACCTTCTTTTCACTATCTTTGAATCTGAATTTGAGAATCCAGAAACCAGTTGTGCATTTTTCTAACTAGAAATTTGTTTTGACTTACTAAACCAATTTTATGCTAAGGTGTTTATTTCTCAAAGTTATCATACTTTAATTTCATATATTCAGAGTGTCTGGAAACTATTGCTTCTGTTTAGGGTCACTTTTATTTAGAGTTCAGATAAGGAATAGGTATACATATTGAGTTGTGTTTTGTTTATGGAAGGCACTGGATTTTGACAATGTGGTGGCTGGAATTCCTTATT
This sequence comes from Nothocercus nigrocapillus, assembly GCA_013398345.1. Lineage (NCBI taxonomy): Eukaryota > Metazoa > Chordata > Aves > Tinamiformes > Tinamidae > Nothocercus > Nothocercus nigrocapillus. The sequence continues at coordinate 57,255 of WBNA01000661.1, read as the reverse complement.
CATGTACAAACACAGATGCAGCAGAGAAGCAGCATCCCTGGTAGCCTGATCAACAAAAGAACTTTAGTGTTAGAAGAGTTTGCCATTCTTTAAACCATTATGTCTTTTGTTACCCTGTAGAGAATTTTAAGCAAGATTACTGAAGATTATGCAATTGTTTTTAAATAGAGCTTGACTGGTTTATTACATTGACTTTAAATAGTGCTTGATTTGTTCAGAAAAATATGCAATTAAATAATAGAAATTGTGAAAAAGTTGATTATATTTTTTATTATCAGTCTTTGCCTATCTAATGTTTTGCTAAACTTCGTGGGACTTGAAAGGACACAAGGCAACTTTTGTTTTGGCCTTGTCTATAATGCAGTGATCCCAAGTTTCAGACTTTGAATACTTCTTGAGAGCTAAAAAAGACTTCTTTTGATTCATAATTTGGTTGCTTTGTCTTTGTTGCTGTTGCTGTTGTTGTTATTGTTGTTTTCTTGTTTGTTTGTTTTTGAGAGGAGGGTTGTTTCTTTCTTTCATGAAACCTTAAAGATAATAAGTAGAGACAAACTTTGTGTTCTTTCTGGCATTAAATTCTCAGATAGCTGGTTTGTGTGCCCATCTCACATGCTCAGGATTAAACTGATTACCAGATTTGAGATCAAAATAAATACTTCTTTCTTTCCCAATATTTTTCTTCTCCTTTATGATGCTTCCCATTTATCAATGCACAATGAATTCAGTACATATCTGCTGAATAACACATTATATTGTATTTAACAAGAAGTTAATTTTCAAATATCCTCTCCCATGGCTGGAAGCAGCTTTCTCATTATTTGTAGGTCCAGGTCATCACAGCAGGAATTCAGAGAGCAGATACATAAGGTCTTTGGAAAACAACAGATTTGACAGTCGCTTGTGAGGAGTTGGGAAGGGTGAGGGGAGTTCAGTTCCTACAGTTTCTCTTTTTATGGCTTAGGGAAAAAGAGGAAGGAGTTTGAAGAGGGGATCCACCATTGCTCAGTAAAACTGTGTTGAGATAAGTTTAAAAAGCTGAAACTAACTGCAGATGCTGCTCTGGTGCAACAGGACATCCCAGGAAATCTTCTACTGCAGGTGGATTCATTACGTTATTATAAGTATTTCACTAAGAGGACAGGTAATACCTAAAGAATAGCCCTTCCTCAAGCTTTTCTTCTTCTCATGACACTGGCAATATTTCTCTCTCTCTCTCTCTCTTTTTTTTTTTTTTTTTTTTCATCTGCATCCTCTCATCCAAATTTCTCTCCATCTGCCTATTTCTCTTCTCTCAACCATATTTAATTTACACGTATTAATGCAAAGCTGTTCTTCAGGACTGGAGCTCAATCTTTTTCTTGTTTTCCACTACCTTTCTCAGCTGTATTGAGAATTGTGCTTCTTTTCCTTAGAGGCTAAGGTTTAATTTTTCTTCTCTTCCTCTCTGTCAAACAGACCTTCTATACAAAAATAAAATTTAAGTTTCAATACTACAGGTGTTTTTACTGCCGTTCCATTCTTGCTGTACTGTCACTAGAGCTTTCATCAAAGAGCCTGAAGTTTATGGAAGCATTTGATTTCAGATGTGAACCACGAAAACAGCTTTCAGAATATCGCTCAGTTGAATTCAGACTGATGGATCAATATCAGTCACATAAGTATGAGTTTTGGTCTATGACAGCTGTATTTTTAAATGATGTTTCATGTTACAGTGCTAGAGATGCAAGGCACAAAAGGTCATTCCAGTCTTTCAGATCTCTAATAAGTGGGGCAGCTAGCTTATCCTCTTTAGAAGTGTACTCTTAATCGGAGTAGAATGCTAATGATCATTCCTGTTTCTGGGGTGGAAATATAACACTTGGGAGACATATTAAAAAGATATGGTGTCTGAAAGCTTGTCTGCTTTTTCCAACCGCTTCAGTGGCTGAAAGCTACAGCTTTTCTGATTGCCTTGCCTACATGCTAAGGCCCATCGTAACCACAATTAAAATTTGTTTACATATCCCTTATATCTCCTTGTTTTTACTTTTGGAGTTATAACTAGGATCAGAAATGGAAGTGTGACAACAGCCTAGAGGAAAATATAGACTTCCAGAAAATCCCTCAGATATGAGTTCCTGTGTATAGTCATCTACTCTTAAATGAGGCCAATACTCTGAATTTCATCCATTAGTAGCTCACATTAGGTGATACAACTCAAGCTAAGCATTTTCAGGACAAATTGGCTGTTTGGAACTTCTGTAATGGAAACCAGTTTCATTTTTTTCCCATCTACAGTTGAGTTACATGTAGCTGGCATGTAAGCTGACATTTAAAATTGATTTGAAATAAAGAACTATATTGCACTATATTACATTATACTTTGGTAGGGTGTATGTGACATAACCTTAAATGCTAAATTCGAAATAGGATTTTTTGTTTGTTTTTTATACTGCTTCAGATTTCGAAAGAAACTGTGAGTTTCTCCTCACTTGATTATTGCTAAAAAATCACTTTATTATTATTTCAGATAGTAGGATGTAATGTAGATAAAAGAGACGGTATGTATGTATCTGAGTTAGCACTTTTTTGTTTATTTATTTATCTATTTTTACCTATGAACAGTTTAGCCTATGGACAATAAGCACAATCAACAATGGGAAAAACTCACTAATTATCTATAAATAATCATTCAAAAACTATACACTTGCTCAAAAAATCCATTTTCCTATAAGTTAATTTTGTTTCTTTTTGGAAGAAGTATCAATAATATACAGAAATGTAATATATTTCTTCATTAAAACTATTCTCACTTTTCAAATGATGTGACTAAGCTGCAGAGCCAAAATTTTACTTGAATATCTTATCAAATATTATTCAGTTTCTGCAGTGTTTTTCATTTCATAATTAATTAAATATAATATGGAAAATGGAAAGCAAACACTGTATTTTACAACTGTATTATTTTGATTTGAAATCAAAATTTGATTTGAATAGTTTTTGAAAATCATTTTGGTAATTTTAAAGGATAATAGCAGTTTTCCTTGCAGTAAATAGCTTTATATGCTGCTTGCTGGAATGGCTTAAGAAGGCTTTCTAGTTATTTTAATACCACTTGAACTTCTAAAGCCAGCTACTCTCATCCTCCAGGACTATTATAACATTATGATTAATAAATCTTCCTCTGAATAAACTTTGTAGTTCACCCTGGCAGGAAGAGCCATTAACCACTTTGTGCTTCTCTCATCAGTAAATCCAGACTGCCAAAAGATACCACAGACTCTTCACAGAAAAGATGCCACTTAAGCAGCAGATCTCATGTTTTCAATTTTCTCGTCAAGGCTTCAGTTCTGAGCAGCCTGCGGGACACTGAAATCTTGCTCATAGTGTAACAACTCACTATATGTTCACTATATGCAACTGAGAACCAGAAATCCCTGGTGTTTCAGCTTGCCAGGGAGTAGATCCATGGAGTATAGCCAGTTTCCTGGATTATTAATTAAGTCAAGGAGAGAGTTTCCCTCTTCTCTGTGGTTCAGCTTGACAATTTATCACTTTTGCAGATCCAGAAACACATCTGTCCACATCTCTTGGGGCAATATTTTTTCACCCTCTATATTGAAATAACATGTGTCTTTTCCCAGTAGGAAGTCCTCACATGCACCTATAGTGGTAAGTAGCTGCACTTATTCCAGGAGAACGTGACATAGACAGTTGCTAAAGGCTTTCCAGACTGCTTCTCTCCTACTCAGCGTATTTAGTTAGCTAACTGAATTCTGCTTTAACAAAAGGAGTTGTAATGCCTGCATTCCGCAGAGCAGTCATGCAACGCTCGGTCTTCTGCAGCAGGAAGTCAGTATCTCACATTTCACAACCTGGTTTGCAGCAAGAACATACCTCATCTCAATCTGTACATCTTGAAGTGATTGATTGTTAAAATGATGATGTTTGGGCAAGTGTGCAGTAATAAGCCCTGAGCAAATTTTGTCTATACCTGGTTTTTATCTATATCCTTCCTACAAGAGAAAGCTGAAGGGTCTGAGTCAAAGCATATGGTCCAGCTAAGATATTTGTTTGTATTGCTGGCACAAACACAGTTTCAAACTTCTGTGAGATAGTTCAGCTTAAGGTTCATAGCAGTGTAGTAGAAATCAGGGCTGCTACTGATGATGATTTTATTCTTTAGTTCATGCTATCATGTAAAATGAGACTAGGCTACACCTGGCATTTCAATCAGTGTACTTCAAACACCTTTATTTCTGGAGTGTCTACACACCTATTCATAAAACAAATATTTCAATAGCATCACACTTTTCTTCTCTCTAAAAGAACAAAGATTTCCAACTTGAGATGCTGAGTAACTGGGGTTGCAGGTGTTGTATACCCACCACTTAATTCCCTTAATAGTTTCTGCCTGGATACACCCTTTGCCTGGGTCAAGAAGAAACTTGTTGATCCCTCCTGATTTAAAACTTTTTTAAGATTTTAAACTTTTTCTTGTTATGCTACCTGTGTCTAAGGTTCTAGTTATGCTTTCTCTGCTTATGCCAGAAATAGGGCTTTCCCAGAATTCAGTATTAATATAATGAGACAATTTTCCAGGGATCAATTTCAATTAAATGTAAATGGATGTAGCTCCCCTGACTTCTATGAACTTCTATGTTGATTTCACTGATTTATACTGATGCAAGTTCAGTAAACCTATTGCATCCTTAGATTTGCAGAGAAGTGCTAGGCCAGCCCAGATGAATAGTGATGGATAATAGATATGCTGAAGACCTTTCTCCAACTATAAACAGGACCATTACACTGTTTTGTTTTAAAAAGAAGAGATCACAATTTGTTTTAAAAAGAAGAGATCACAATCAAATTGATGATCACAAGAGATCATCAATCACAATTAACAGAACTTGAGTGCAATAGCTCTTTTTCTGTGCTAAAGCAAATGTAGTTCTTATGAAAAATGCCACTCATTCTGGCAAGGGCAACTTTACAAGTCCAGTTGACCACAGCTGAGGAGAAAATCCTAAGATGTGCTGTCAGCTGCATCAATTCTTTCTTAGTTTCAGTTCCTAGATAAGCTTTTAGTTGTTCTTACTGCAAAACAAATCTAAAAAGGAAAGTCTACATGAAAGCACATCATCTGAGACAGGATGGATTAACAAATTTCTTCCTGACGCCAGCAAAGCATGTATCCAGCCAGAAAGTATCAAGGGAATCAGTTGATGGTTATACAACACCTGCAAGCCCAGTTATGTCAAATAGGCTGAAGCAAGGTTTTGCAAGAACCAATGAAGACCTTTCCTCAGGGACCTCATGATATCATGAGAAATGACCTTTTCCAAAGGCTGGCATCTGTCTGACATTTTCAAACTCACTTGTACCGAGGCAGTCATCGCACCTGGCTACCAAGTGCATCATTGTGCTGTTATCTCCATTCAATCTTTGGCCTCTCCCATGAGCCCAAAAGTGAATTAAAATGATTTATTCACAGAGTTTAGTAATAACTTGAGTAAGTCAATTAAGGATAAGTTCTCCTTTGTGGTAGGCATTGCACAGACATGCATTACAGAAAACCGAAAAGAGAATGTTCTAATCTGTCTCCAATTTGGATGGAGGTGCCTAGACATCTACTAGGAAAGCACCATTACCTACCTGGAGGACTTTTTCACACCTACTAGAATCAAATTAGAGGTACCAAATTAAAAACCTTCCCAACCTAGTATTTCTAATTATCCCAATGGATATTGACTTATGATTTTAGACAGCTTTTTATGTCTTGTTAGATGTTGAAAACTGTTCTAGTTAATTGATACATGTGAAAACATGCATGTATTTAGTTGGTATTGTTCAGCCTTTGGGTTCTCATTAGTATTACTCAGCATGTATTGGTTAATTAGTGTTAAATTTTTCTAAATAAATGTGTGCCTAAATACATATATGTGTCTAGAGTACCTATAATATGGTATTTCCTATAACTCACTCACAAGAAAGAGCCTTTTCACATCTCTGACTACTGAAATAGTACAGCCTGTACTGTGCACAGGGTCACAGAAATTGTTATAATGTTCTCTTATATCCTTAAAATTTCTAAGACATTTTTTATTTGGCACAGTTTAGTGCAGCTCTGTTGAATACATATGCATGTATAGGCTTAGTATAATTTTACTGTCAATAGATTCCTAATTTATAAAAGCAGTGCTGTAACCTTTTCATCATTAATGTTCAGTTTTCATCTAATGCACAGTTGGTTTTTATATGAGACTTTGAGAAAACTTGAAATATATCATTTTAGCTGCTACTGCATATCTGAATTTAAAACGAAAGAGAAAATCTTAGGAAGTTTTATCCTATTTAACCACAGAATATTTTTTTCCATCCTCAGGGAAAAAATAATTCTGGTTGAAAAGGATACTCTGTTATATATGTCATAATGTTTTCTCTGACATTAATGGATTTCCCTTAGAAAGCACTAGAAATGGAAAACTTTAGACACTAACAGCTAAAATTGTAGCATGCTACTTTTATTAAAAGGAAAAAAGACTTTGAAAAGAAAGAGAACTGAGAAATCTGGTTTTAGCAGTTTTTTTTTTTTCTTTTAAAAGAAAGAGATTAAAAAGATATATTTTCTTTAGAAACATATATGTATGTTTAAATAGCTTACCTAAAGTACATAGATTTTTAATAATGAGTGATTAGTTTTAAACTGAAAGAGCAGCTATCAGTCTAATAGTTTAGTAAGGCAGTTTATTTATATTACTATTTTCTATCCACAATACAAAATGATGTGCATACATTAAAATTTCAAAAAGGATTAATGCTACTTCGTGTTTAGTATAACAACTAAAGAACTTTCTGGAATCCATCCAACTAAACTACAGCGTAGTTTTTAGCACCCTTCCTAATTATCGGGCTCCTAAATTAGAGTCTTATAGATACATAACTACAATATAAGGTTTAAATACAGACTAATACTAGTTTAAAGTGCAAGAAAATGCTTTTCTAAATAAGTTGAACTACAACCGTATAGCACATCTCAATGTCTTCAGTTACTAACCTTATTTGTATTACTCCCATGCATATATTAAGGATTTAAGTGCCATTTGTGTGAATACAGAGCAAAATTCTCCTATTCCCAAGGAACACCATTTGGAACTTGTCAGAAAATACCTGGAGTATTATGCCCAGTTACTGATCAACACAGTCCTGTGTTGACTTCCCCAGACACAACAGTGATCAAAATCTGGCAATTAATGTATAACTGTATAGCACAGAAGATCAGATACAATCACATGCATGTTTTCCCATAGGAAACATGGAGATACAAATTCAAATAGCAACAAATTTACTTTTAGGATTTACTTGGATTTACAAATCCAATTTTAGAAGCAGTTCATGATCTGAACTTTTAATCACTGCCTTATTGCTAGGTCATCAAAGTTATAAAGATTTTGTTAGTATTTAAGTGAATTAAGTTTATTTTTTAGGATGATGATATGGAAGTAAAATTAGATAAGTTATCCATTCAGTCTCAGAACAACTGATTGTTGGATTCCAAAAGAAGTGGCCAGTTTCTCACTTAGTATTCACATACTTGTATAAATGAGAATCTCATGTTTTAATTTTATTTTATTATTTGTAAGATAATCCTAAATGGGCATGGACAATATAAACACTAGATAGAAAAAAAAAAGACTTTTTATTTTTAGTAACAGCCTGTATGTTTAAATAATATGTCTGTGTTCCTACATTTTACTCCTCAGCACCCTTCATAATTGTATGATGCCTTAGGAAGAAAAGGATATCTTCAAATTAAAAAAAAAAAAAAGAAAGAAAAATATTTTACAGAAGTGAAAAAGGGTCTCTCTACCTACTTTTATATATATAATTTTTTTTTGCTTCATCTTTTGACATAATCAGAAAAGCGTGATTTATGAAAACGGAAATATGTGGATTGCTTTGCTAGAGAATTCAATCTTCATCTTATCTCAGGCCTAAACCTCACCTGAGGGTTTGATTTTGCATTGGCAAGCTCACTCTTTGCAAACGCATAATGAATGTGGTTGGTTGTTCATACTAGTGAAAGAATCCTTGTGAACATTTGTTATTATTTTACATATTAACTTTATGCCTGAGGTAGTCACTTTTTTCTGAGAATATTCTTGAATTTAAGCTTAGTCCTGGAGTCAAATGGATCCATGGAACCTTGGTCTTGGACTTAGAACTTTCCTTGTTATTGGTGCTTTTTAATACCTTTTTGGAGAACTGCTCATCAAACTGAGTGCATTTATTTATTTATTTTTTGTCTAGAAACTTTGGAAAACTCACAGGAAACTCAAATTCTCTGCTCTTGATTATACTTCGAAATCTTCTCTTTACTTGTTGAATACTTCCAGCTACCAACCACATTTGTTTTTTCTGATTTTTTTTGGCATACTTTACTTAGATTTAGAAAGTTCTAACTGGGGAGCAGTCACAATAAAAGTTTTCCACCTCTCACATGTTGATAAAGGCATCTGCTCTTAAAATGTTATCTTTAATATTAATTTGGAAACATATTCTTACATATTCGTTAATATTTGATATTTTGGTGGGGAAAATACACTTGGCTGAAGTTTTTTGACTTTCTCACACATAGCTCACTTCCAGTATTTTTCCTAACTTATTCTTATATTGCCATGAGCTCTGGGAGTTTTCTGGCTGTTAAGTCTCTTTCTACCTTTGCTTTCAGCCTAAGCTTCTCTAGCTGGTCGTTAACCACGTGGAAGTACATCACCAGGAGACCATCTGCTAAATTCTCATGTTGCCTTAGTTAGCATCACTGAGATAAATATAAAAAGCCAGATTAAAGCTAGATAGATAATAATGTGAGAAGGTGAGAAGACAAAGAGGACAAGAAATGAGAAGACCCCAGAAATTTAGTCATTATAAAATTACTGGAACACCCACTATGCAAACCACTGTATACTCATCATGGGAAGTACTCTCCTTAGTGAAATAGGCACATTAATTATTCTGATTCAGGTAACTCTTGAACACCAAATAATTTCAATTGCAAAAAAAAAGAAAAAGAAAAAAAATGTGTTTTTTAGTATTGATTTTGCAATACATAGTAGCACCATTTAGTTAGGAACATAAAAATACAGGCAGAAATAAGGCTTGTCTTCTACTTGGAAAACATCTCAAGTCATATCACCTATCTCTGAAAGAAATACAGCCTATTAAAAAGCCACATGAGAGTAAAAGATTTCAAAACTGAAGGGATTTTGTGAGTTTATTACCTGCTGTGGTTAGCAGCTAGATGGAATGGAAATGCAGTGAGTATGAAAAGTGAAGATATAAAAGGAAAGTGTAAGATTATACATAAGAAGCCTTATTCAAGCAAGAGAAAAAATTGAAAAGTAATTTAATGTTGTCAGAATGACAGAGATGCTTGTGCTTGGAACGAAAGCATAACATTTCACAACGCCATGCTGTGAACCATATGTGGTAACGGAGATAAAATTATTTAAATTACACTTCCTGATTTTAGCTATTAATTCCTATATCACAACTATCTGCAGTTTTGCCTTTTCACTTGGAGTTCCCCTAACACATTATAAAATGTACAACATTCATTATGTATGTGATGCTCATCTGCTCAGTGATATGCCCGTTTTGTTTGTTTGGAAAATGCAGATATGTCTTCTACATTTACACACTTTAATTTTCTGGTGCTTCGTTCTGAAGTGACACAGAAGCAGCAGGATTGTGCAGAACAACTGTGAAAATTTGATCTTACTTTTTTTTTCAGGTTAAGCAGCCCGTATTCGTATCTTAGCTGAAAACTGAATATTAGCCGCTTGACTAATTTAGATAGAGGTAGATGGCAAAAACTTAAGGATCTTGCATCCCAGTCCTCTTCCTTTCCTGTTAAAGCACTTTTTCATGCCAACAAATTCTCCACCATGCTATCCCCACCCCATGATATTCTCCAAGCTCCAGTAACTCTAAGGCATACTTAGTTAAGCAGATATGTTTCTTATTATAGTACTATTTTCTGGTAGACCATATAAATTCATTGAACCAGAGCCACTTCCAATTTGCAGGGTATACAGACTTTGCCAGCAAAGACACCTTTAACAATTGTATTAAAAATACCAGAGAGACATTCTGTAGTGTCTCTGCTGAGTTCCAAGACCCATAATCTTAAAGCTATTCAGTTGCTGATCTTCAGATTTAATTTGATTTTTTTAAGGCTCAAAGAGATATTCAAAACCAAAACAAACAATGCATTCTTTAGAGGTTTATTTCATCAGCAATTTTGCATAAAAAACAGACATGGAAAGAGACATGTTTGGAGTTGTTTTTTATTCCAGTCATTTATTTGTTTATTTGTTTAGCTTTCTACCTCACCAATCTTGAACAATAATCATGACGAATTTAAAGTAGGGAGAGATGATGAGTAGGAAATGTATATATATACATGCATGCATATATATATATCATAGATACAGATCTTAATGGAAATAATTTGGGAAAGCAATTGTCCAGAATTTAATAAAATAGAACAGAACTATTTTAGTGTAAACAGTGCTATCACTAAATATGTATCAGATTCATTTTACTTTTTATTCTAGTCTCTTTTCCTTGAAGAAATTTCTTTTGAGGGCCCATGGCTACCAGAAGCTGGATTTTAAATGGAATTTCGACAAATATGAATCAATATGAGAATAAGGTAGAAGTTTGCTGCTTCTGTCTTGTAATTCAAATAGAACAAAACTGGAATAACTGGCTTCTAGCCAGTATGAGATGTGAGATAATGAACCAAAACAAAGGACACTCTCAAAATACTGATTCAATAGGAATTTGTGCATTTCACTGCTAATTTTTAGTCTCTTGCCCTCTCCTGTGAAGTCTATGGTCTTTTATAAGTGCACAGTCTCCCTTTGCAAGGGGAAAGCAGATCCAAAACAACCAGCATGCTACAATCAGCTCGCAAATATGCTGTTTAAAGATTGAAACAAAGAAGACTGAATATTGACTTTTAAACTAAAAATCTAACTTTGTTTTAACTGCTATGGTTATTGTTGAATTTTATTCTGTAGCTGGTAAAGAATGCATGTATCATTTGTGCTGTAGTAGTTAATTTAATCTTCTCTGATACTTCTGTTCTCCTGCCCTGCTTTTCACATCAAATTCTATTTTAAATTCTAAACAGGAGCCCTTTCACAGAAAAGTGTGTTAGAAATGAGGGATATAAACAAAGACATTAATGTATTATTAAGTTGTTCTGCTAGGTTAGTCACATAGCCCTTAAAAATCAGCATTTGCAAAGAAAATGAGTCTAGGAGAGGCAAATACTGCCTAAGTTCTATCTGGTTCAGTGTGGGGACATGGGGCTTTAATAAGCTCAATTTTAATTGCTTTGAAAACTTTGCAAGCCTTCTCTGGAAAAGGAAATTTGCTTTTGCTGGCAAATGAGAAAAACCAACAGTGGCCTGGATCTCCATTAACAAATGTCAGTCCCTGGGAGACTTGCTGCTTGTAGCTAGTTCTATTTGTTTATTTATAGATCAGCAATATTTTTACTTCTTGAATCACTGAAAACCCGTGCATCATTTAGAGTTTCTAAAGTGGGATGTGCTGCCCACCCAGCCCGGCTATGGATACACGGACGCGGGATCAGCACTGCCTTGGCTCAGGTCTTCTGCTTCCTGGCCAACAGAGCTGAGCTGGCACAGAGGTGGGATCGTCATTTATTTCTGGTAAAGACCATAAGTAAATGAAAGTCCTGTGGGAGCATGGAGGAAGCAAGGGAGGAATTATGACTCATGGCAATGTCTCTGAGTCACGGTGTTTCCCTGGGCTACCCAAGAGCTACCCACAGCCTCCTGCCTGGAGCCAACTGAAAGACATGATCTACATCAATGTAAAGCGAGCGCTGAGAACTCTAATTTGGAAGCTTTGCAAACAGCTGCTTCATAGTGATATTCATGGCTAAGAATTTTTACATGCTCTCAGTCTGAGTTATCTGGAGTAACTGATGAAGTCACTCACCATCTGAGATTACGATTCTCCTTCATTTCTTCCACTGATTTTTATTACAAATACTACATTAGGAAATACACCATGAAAATCACAAAAGAAATACAAATAGATAGTTGCCTAAGCCAGTGTTTACAGACTGATGGGTGGTCAACTATCAAATTTAAATTCATTCGCATTCGCTTATTGAAAGTGCAGGTTAGTATTTCCTAGGAACAAGAATACCTTTCTCTATAGCTTTCCTCTAGTCAACAACATATAAAGGGCTATTGAAATGAATAATGAATTCATGTTCAAATGTTCTAAAATGCTGGGCTCATTTTCCTCTGAGTGTGTTTCCATAGAAAACACAATTTGCTCACATTTATCCCTGATAAAGCACTTCAGGTCAATATTAAATTCATTCCTCCTCAAGAGGGCAGTTATATCCAATGAGTGTCCTGAATAAGGATACTCATATGAGTTAGAGCCTACAACTGCAAAAGACCAGAGCATCCCTTCTTTTTGCTTGCTGAATAGCTGCATTGCCAAAAGAAACAAAACAAGAACAATTTGTACCTCCCTGCTCCAATGCCTTATTGTTATAATGCAAAAAAATATATAAATAAAAGAACAGTTTACTTGTTCGGTGCACCTGTTTTGCTGCTCTTGCACAGAGGTAGGGGAAAGGCAGTTTAGCAACCTTTGCTTTTCTCTCTCTATAGTCAGAGCCTGAGCAGAAAAACTGAGGACAGTGACTAGCAGACTTTCAAGCACTAAAGCTTGGGTAAATAGCTGGAAGAATCCATATAAAAGCCTCTAAAACTTCAGTTCATGTCTTTCTACTTAAGTAGGAGAAAAGTGTATCCTTGAACTGATATGATCCTGTGTTCAGTAGAGTAGAGTGCTCTTGAAGTTCAATGAAAGTGCTGCCATCACCAGGGGAGGGAGCGGCCTTCCGGGGCACTTTATTTTTTTAACTTGGCATTAGATAAAGGGGAACCAATTGGCAGCTTATCTTCCCTGTGATCTTATACTCTTATGATACCTTAAGATGAAATTTTGTGTGCGTGTTTATGTGTTCATATGTATATGCATGTAGTGTGTATGCGTGTATATATATGTACACCTGCTTTTTTTACCTCTCTGTATCTCCTTATATATGTGTATCTCTGTATCACATATATAAATACACACACCTATCTCAGCACTCTCGGTTTATAAATTTCATTCTAGTTAAAATATAAATCTATCATAAAATCTAGCAGTAGCTATTCCTGTGCTATGAGTTACTGATGTACAGTATTTGCACACATACATAATCCTGTGCATAAGTCTTAAGGAATTTTTCATTCACTAATTAGTGCAAAAGAGATATTTAGCTTTCAGTTATTTTTCCTGTTTAGTTTTGTATATATTTACTTGTTTTTATCATCCACATTTCTGTACTTAAACAAAAAAAAAGTAATGTATGCAGCAAAATTTTCATTTAGAAAAAGAAACAGAATCAAGAAAAATATAGTTTTGCAGATTCCTTTATGTGCTTTATTTAAAGTATATATGATTCCTGTAATTTTTACCATCAGAACACTCTAGCAAGACATGTGCAATCCCTCTGGGAATTTTTCCAGTAAAACACATCCCTGTCCCTCACCAGTTTCTGCTGGCCCAGTGATCCAGCATTTCCCCACTGTTCCAATCAGTTTATCACTTCAGAGACCAGACAGTTTTAGGGGAGAAAATTCATTTTTGAGGGGAACAGTAAAGATGAGATACACTTTCCTAGCTTACCTCTCTGCCTAAAATTTCCTCAGAAGGTTCAGTGCTAAACTTTAGGCAGAGGAATGTCTTTCCGCTTTCCTCAGAAGGTTCAATGCTAAAGCAGAAAGACATTTGGGCTTGTGATGTACATGCACACAAAAACGTTTGTACAAAAAAGGGACTTTCCTTCCTAACCTGAGACAACAACAGAGGTGCTCCCTCTATCCTAGGAGCAGTTCCTGAAATTGTATCATATTACGATTTACTAAGACAAAATTACTAAACCTACATTTTTTTTTATTTATTTATTTACATTACTGCAAAATCAATTTACATCAACCTTCAAGGTGTAAAAGGAAAACAAATTATAGTTACTTGTTTTTCTCTTCTTTTGCTGTAACAAAGAAGCTGTCCCACACTGGCTTTAACAGGACAAAAGGCCTCTGGCTCTATCCCTTAACAAGCCTTGACATACGTTTTTCATCTCGTCCTCTCATTTTCCTGCAGCAAGTCTTCATGATTCAGGTAACAAAGTGCACTAGTAGGATGGGCTAGCTATGCTGGTTCACATGGCTGCACACACCAGCACTGCAAGCTATCAGAGCTTTAAAAACATTGTTTTGAGGAATTTTAGTTATGTCACCGAAGGTCACCTGTGTGGAGAGCGTATATCATGGGCCAAACTTCAGATCTTAGTGAATGAGGCAAGAGGTTAGTGTTCGTATTAGTTCATATGCTGCTCATTATAAACCTGTAAACAAATCCTTTCATATCTTTCCTCTCTGAAACAGCTTTACAAGGGGGTTATTTTTTAGAGAAGTACAGGTGACAAGGACAAATTATTCTGAAATGTGTGCAAGTATGATTTCTAAAAATCCAATTTATGGCTAAAGCTAAAATATTATTAGATCTATAGGATCTCGTTAGACTACACTGAGCGTACTTAAGTAACTTCATGGTTTTGCTGTCTATTATTTTCTGTCTATCATCTCAGTGAGACATCAGGTGTCCGCTTTCCATTTTTCTTATCTGGGCCTTCTCTTTTCCCTTTCTTCTCCATACAGACATACGTTTTATAGACTAGACTTGAGTTGAAAGCACTAGATCAAACTCTGTGCTTACTAATATATACCCCTCTTAGCATATTCAGCAATTCAAATAAGAAACATGTTTGTCACACTTTAGGCAGAAAAAGACAACTCTGATGGGACACAGACAGTGTTGATTTTTGAATATAAAATTTCAATGTAACCTTTGTTTGGCTAATTTAGCTTTGCATAGAGTATAAATCAAGGTCTCAGTGCTATTTCTGCTATTTGTTTTATCCTTTTATCCTTTTAAGGCATCCAAGTATAAAGTTTATTTGGACAGTGCAGAAAAACTGCATTTATATTTCACAGTTCTTTTTTCTTGAAAAGCAGCAACTTGGCTCATCTGCTGCTCCCACTTAATTTGACATACACCACTTGTCTGAGACTTAAGAATTAATTTGTCTCACTTGTGTAATTTGCTCTTTCAGCCTTCTTTTATCATCTTTGCTTTGGAGAGCATTTATGTCTTCATCAGAGACTAAATTGTGTTAATTAGGAAAGCATCTAATGGCATCTTGCCCATCACTATGCCTGAATGGTCATATAAAGTTAAATAAAAGTAGTGTTTCACATGTATTAGTATAATGTCCTTCCAAAAATGACAGCATTCAGTAATTTAAAAATTCAGCAATTTTTAAATACCAGCAATATAGCAGACAAAGGACCAATAAAGCAGATTTGGATGGGAAATGGTTTAAGCTTTTATTTTCTTTAATAATGAGGTTAATTAATTATTGGAAGAATTTTCCAACAAAAGTAAAGCAGCCACTACAGCTGAATGTCTTTCTAAATCACATACTTGAGTTCATCAGGAAGTTATTAGCCTTGATGCAGAAATTATTTAATTAAATTTTACGCCCCGTGTAATGAAAGAGGGCAAACTAAATAATCATAGTAATCGTTTTTGACCTTCATTTACAGGTGAAATTGTGGCCAAGTAAAGCCAGGGCCTAACGCCTATTGATTTCGGTAGGGAAATAGTCTCCTCCAATGAACTTACGAACAAAACATTCATTTAGACTGTGTGAAAACATTAAAAAAATAATTTTATGGCTTTTACTTTAAATCTAATTATATGACACAATGTTAAAAAGAAGTGTTACAAAGGATATGGATATACATTTATATATTTACTATGGCAATAAGAAGTTATATTCTTAATTCCAGTTGTCCCAAAGGCCTCTACTGTTTCACAAACTGATAAATCAAGCTGATAATTTCATTCAGTAATGAAATGAAGCTCTCCTTTGGGTAAAACTATTTTGTTTCTGTTTGTTTTGTGCATTGCTGTTTTTGTTTTACTGATTGAGTCATGCAATACTAATAATTGGATTATGAAGTGTTGCCTGATTGGGTTAAAAAAAAAGAGGAAGAAATCCACTTATAGAAGACTCATATCCTTTTTTTTTAACAATCATATCAATCTGATATCACATGAACACATGATATCACATGATATCAGTGTAAAATGTAGGACATGACAATAGTGATTGTAAAATGCTCAGAAAAACACACACAAAAAATGTACGTGTATCCTGCTCCTGTTATGTTCAACAACATTTCTGTATCTGGGGCAGTTCTAGACCTACGCAGAGGTCTCCAGGGGGATTGTGGTAGTTTTAATTTTGAGGAAACATCTTGGCCAGTTTTTATTGAATTACAGATAGATGTTTCCAGAAGCTTCATATAATTTGAATGTTCCAGCCATCAGCATAGTCTCTAGCACAGAATATTTTAGTTTACCTTGAATTTTCACACTTTAAGTAACATTTCTTTTCTGGTATTAATGTTCCATTTTCAAACCAAAATGATTAAAATTTGGGGATGACCCAAATTTTAGTTTGACCAAGAGTACCTGTGAAAAGCCCATAGCTTATGTTTCCCTGGCTGTATACAAAGTTCCATGAAGCCAAAATTTGCTAGTCATTAAAAACAAAACATTTGGTTAAGAAAATATTAACACCTATTCCTTTTGTTTGTTTGTTTGTTTGTTTGTTTGTTTTAACCAAATGTTTTGTGATTTATCTGGCAATTTATTTCATTCTCGTTGAATACCGAACTACAGAAAACTTCAGGTGTTGTGTTAAAGTTGTAACTTTGACTCTATCCATTGAGTGCCCTATCTATTGAATTTGTGCACAGTTTTCCTCTGAAGAGCAGCAAAAGATTTTATGATCAGTATCTTGTGTGTCTCATGAAAGAGTCAAGAGACACAAGTATCTTGTATATCTCTATAGATACAAGTATCTATAGCGTTGACTATACAGCTAAATGTCCCTATAGAAAGTTTAGCTTCTTTGCACGAGCCTTTCCTTATTCAGATGATACCTATTACAACTTCTAATGAACCTGTGAAAAAAGTTTTATTATTGAACACTATGATAATGTCTATATACATATCAGACTATATATTTATATTCTGAGGAGCAAGGCTTAAGCCTCTTATTGACAATGACTTCCCTGAGACATAGAATTAGGTTCTATGCTGCTTTTTTCTCACTGCATGTTAATGCCTGTATTTTCAGCTCCTTTGGACAATGTGGTACAGAGTTTCAAGTAATTGGGAAACTAAAGGGGTCAGTCTGCTGTTGTGACCCCTAATTGCTTCTGTCTTAAAACATTTCAGTATTTCTAAGATGTGTAATTCTTTTTCTTTTCAGTGCACATGAAAAGGGATAATGTTAGCATTTTGCAGTTAATTCAATTACTTTCCACTTATGAAAATGCTGACAGGATTTCCGACTGCTGGAAGAAGTGCCCTGGCTGTTAGATATGATTGGCAGCCCAGACATAACTTATAAATTGCAGTTGAAATTAAAGCATTTTATCTTCACTCATATATATCCTTCATGACAAACCATTCAACAATACTTTTAAGCCATTTTTTCCAGTGAATTGATTTTCAACAGCAATTAATGACCAATTTGCTGGATAATGTTCTCAGTCATATTGCAGACAAGTCAGGATCTGCTTTGGTAATGAACAGCAAGACTTTAGAATTTGTCATCCAAGCCATAGCTGTTGTTTTAAATGCTATAGTTCAAACTGTTTTTCAGATTTACACTAGCTTCTGTAGCATTATTGTCGGAAGAATAGGAGCCTATGTATTTCATACAATTTAAAAATATGCAAAAGAAAAAAAAATTCTTGCTCAAAGGGAAAAATCTGGATATTTGTGCCTGTTTTTATGTGAGAAAATAATTTCTCTTATTAAAAGGATTATTATTATTATTGCCATTATTATTTAATAATAGCAATAAGAATTTGCCAATAGCATAGTAGGGAAGTAGTTAGAAAAGTAGAGTATGTCAAAAGCAATTATTAAACATATAGAGGGAAATCGACTCTGTTAAAATAGGACTAACCAAAGTTCATATTCACAGAACCTGACTTTAATCATTTAAGGAGTCTAGTTTGTTTACATATTCTCTCAATGGAAAGAATGAAAGATTCTTAAAGAGTGGTTTGTGTTTTTGTGGTCTGAATTCCAATCTCCAAGTAAATAACTTTCTTGTTGAAATATACAGAAACAAAGGATCACTCCTGACCTACCTGGCTTAAGTAAAACACCTGATTTTTAGGCATCTAACTTTAAGGGACATAAGCCTCCATTAAACCTCATCTAATGGCATTAGCAAGAGAATATAATCAATAAATATAATCAAGAAAATCAGAGAAGAAATGAGGAAGGATGAAAACTGGACCCATCACTGGTCTAACCGCAGTACAGATTTTGTAAACATATGTACAAATCCTACCTTGAAATCAGGAAGCAATCACAGCCACATGCTAGTGGGTATCTTGAATTCTTAAAACAAAACAAGCAAACAAAAAAACCCACAAACAAACAGACAAAAACATAAAAAGGAGGAAAATAAAAAGAGAGAAATCATTTAAAAAAGTATGAAGTAAAAAAATTGTCTTAAAGAAGAAAAGGAACACTTGTGACATTAATGAACAAGGATATTTCTTTTATTTTATTTCTTTTTTATGTTTTGGTACGTTTATCCTTAGTTTTACAATACTTCCAATTAATTAATAGTGTATTTTTTCTAAGTTATAGATGCATTTGTTCTGCTCAGCGGTTTTCAGAAGTGGATTTATCCATCTATTCATTCTCAGTGAGTGATTAGATATCTAGGAAAACTGGAAGTTTCTTAGGGAACCCAAGGTCTCTTGTTGACTTCTTGTGACTTCTCAAAGAATGCGGGGAGACTGATTCATCTCCTAAAATTAGGAAAAAAGGTATGAGGTTGAGGGTTGCTGTTCCTCTGTCCTAACATAGGAAAAGAATATTGACTGGAATTACTTAGACTCTCAGAAGTTGAGTTTGTTTTCAGAAGTGAACATGCAAAATATTATTACAACTGAATTTGAACTCAAAAGCAGTTGCCTAAGAATGTGAAAGAAATTATTCAAATCATATGATATCTCTATATGGTTAAACTTAGTCATTGCAGTTACTTTTTTTTTTTTTTTTGGCAATAGAACCTCAATTATCTTTGAATATGAGTCTATAAGAGATACGAGAGTTAGAAGTTATTAGCTAAACTGAAAGGAAAGAACTATACTCACATGCAGTTTAAACATCCCTTAGTACAATAAAAAGCAATTAGACTTTTTTGTACAATTTTAATCAAATTCACTTTTATACTCTGTATCCTTTTAATTATTGTTCTCTTTTTTTAACCTCATGGTTTCTAGAATAATTAAAAGTACACAGTGTTTCCTCATATTAGAAAGGAGGCAAAACGTTTCATTCCTCTCAGGAAAATCTCCATTACTTAGAATGCATTTGTAGTCAGATAAGTAGTTTGTTCTTACAACATAAAGTGTAGTCTTTGTCAGATATCTTACATTTTTTTTTAGTTAGTTTTAAAAAGAAAACAGTTGCAAGATAAGTAGTCTAATTGCTTTTGTCACTTTATTGCCTACAAGCCAAAAAAGTAAATATTTTTATAAACGTTTCTTTGTTATGTCTCTACTTAATTAAATTTAGAGATATGATTTTCCTCCTTTCATCATGTGCTTTTGATTACAATGATACCTGCATAAGCCAGCACTTTGGAGGATTTAAGTGTTGAATATTCACCATCTGTTAATAAAAGAGATTATCTCACTGCATTTCAGAACAGGTATAGACTAATTAGAACCAATTGGTTCTTTTTTTTTCTCTCTTCCTCAGAAAGAAACTCTTCAACTCAGGAACTATAAAGCCATAAATGTCTCTTCTGTCTGAATGTCCTTTTAATGGATCATTACTTAATCCATCAAATATGTTGATTATATCTTTTAATAACGGGAATACTCAAGACAAAAAAAAAAAAAAAGCAAAAGAAAAAAAAAAAAGGCATGATTTTATGACATGGCAATTCCAGCACAAAGTAAGCATTATAATTTTAAGATATTGCCTAAAAGGAGAGAAATTACCTAGAGGGTAAGGAGGACACATGATGGTATTTCAGAGAAGGCATTATGGTATTTCACTGACATATTTCTTTACCACTACTTCAGGACAGTTTACAGCCGTTTGCTTCAGTTCGTACTTGCAGAGTCTTTTAAGAATTATGATATTATTTATGTTGACTAAAATAAAATTAGATGAGGCTTGAGATTTTTATACAAACTCTATATGGCTAAAATTATATAACTGTATGCCTATCTTTCTACTGGTAATTAATGGAGTCAGCTGCCATAATGATACTAGCTTTAAGATATATATGGTGATATAAAATGATGCATGAAGCAGCCCTAAGCCAACTCTTCCATCTGTAGTAAATGAATTCTAACTGGAAGAACAACAATATATCAATTTAAATTGTGATGAGGAGTTTATGGACATCATTTATAATAACTGATCTCCTGGTTAGACCTATAAAATCGATAAAAGAGAAACCTCTACTCAAAAATTCCTTTCAAAAATACATAAGTAGCCAGATATATTTTCTGCAGTTATTAGAAACATATCTTCAGTAAATTTAAATTGATGCAATTTAAACTAAACTAAATGTCAATGTCAACTAAAATGTCAATGGCCATTAGCTGCTAAAAAATCCATTATTTTGCACAGAAACGTATGCTACATCTGTACAAACTATGCAACTTCATCTGCGTCTTTCTTACCCTCACTTTTAGAAGGTCTAGTCATAGTAAATGAATGAAAAGTTTTTAGAAATTCTTTAGTTAGTTCAAAAGGAATAGTTCTCATTCTGAATTCTCAGCTGTTTTTTTTCTTTATGCTGCTTGATCTCTATAGCCTCCTAAATATTGTCAAATATTATCCATGATCACAAGGGCTCTATGAATCTAGGTGGTCTGGTCCTTACTTTGTTAGGTTTTCCACAGGTATTGGGAATGAGGGGTAATTTAACCTGAATATTTTCCATAATCAGCTAAACCTTTAGCAATTTTAATAACATCTTCTCTGTCTGTGGGATGTGACAAAAACAAAAGACATTGGCCATTTGATTTCAGTGAGCTTTATGGCTATAAAATGATTATCATGGTTCAGTCAAATAGGCTTAAATTTGGTCTCAGTGATTTTTATATTCTCCTAAACCAGCAGAATGTTTTCCTCCGCTCCCCTCCCCTCCCCTTCCCTTCTTTTTTTTTTTTGCTCTGATAAAATCTTAGACACTAAATCTCATCTGAAGAGTCAGCAACAAATGCAGTGTTAAGATTGCAACACACAGTCATTAGAAAACATGCAAGACTTTCAACCTTTCTTTCTTTTTTTTTTTTTTTTCCTCCTTTCTTTCTTTTGGCAGCACCCAAGTAACATGATTTCATCTTAAATCTTCTGGTGTTGATGGAAAGCTACCTAATTTCAGGCTAGGATTCTATCAGTATTCTGACGTGTTAAATATTTTTACACACGTTGCTTTTTGAATAAAAAAAAAAAAATTCAGATAAGGCTAAAATATTCGAAGAGAAAGGAAGCATGAGATAAACAAGTTAGGAATTTTAAGATGACTGGATGAAGAAGATGTTCAAACAGAGAAAAAAAAAGAAAAATTATTTGCAGCATCTATTGAAGAGAGCATCAACTTCTGTTTGCTTATGTTAAATTTCCAAATTTTCTAAGTTAATGTTACTCTTTGTGGACCTTGTGGCTAGTGAGTAACTGTTGATTCAAGAAAATCACAGCAATCACAATTCAGAATATATACCCAAAGTGCAAAGTTAGAAAACGGGGGCAAAGATTTCATTACAGAAGTCAAAGCTCTGTCTTCCTAGCAAACCTGATTCAGGAAATAAGGCAGAATAAAATGTATTTTGTCCCATTCTGGAAGTCTTATTTAGACTTCAGAGCAGGTGCAGTTGTAGACATGGGTGGAGCACTCAGCATCTCCTGTTTGGCCTCCGTCCTCAGGTTTCCTTCCAGGCAGGAAGGATGCGCTTCCATGTCCTGTCCCCCTGTGAGGCTGGAGCACAGATAGGACGTGCATCCAGGACGAGGAGCAGAGAAGAACTCCGACATCCTGTGTTTTAGACACAGTTGTCATAACTAGCTATGGGCAACTGAGGAAGAACCTCCTGCAGGAAGGGCAGAAGAGTGTAGAAAGCAGGAAGTGTACGTTCATGATTGATCTGGTTTGCAGCTAACATATTAAATGTTATTTTATCATCAGAGACACAAATTAGATCACTGTCTCCTAGGAAGGAGAAGGAAAAGGAGGATGGCCCATCACTTTAAAAGGGTTTTCTTTTTTGTTTGTTGTCTGTTTATTTGTTTTCTTTTGTTTTCTGAACTATTCCTGAGCAAGAGTTACACAGTGTCATTCATGCTACATCATATATATTTGTAAATATATAGGCTGTGTCTAGCTGATGTGTTAGTCATGTTCATTAATATATTCTTTATCCAGATATTATATCATGGGAATTTGGGAAGACATTCTAAAGAATATCATCTGTAATAGTGTTTCAAATATGCTCTTGAAAGACTATCCAATAGTCTGACTATAGAAGAGCTAATAATTACTGAGCAAAAAAGGCTTTCAGCCCAGCTTTAACCAGGAGGCTGTCTGTATATAATTTCCCTGGAGCAAAAAGAAAAAAAGAAATTAAATAAAACTGAAGACTAAAAGTGTGAATGTTAATTTTTGTCTCCCAAAGCTATCAACTAACACACTGATATTTATTATTTTATTTCAAACTATGTATTTTCAGACCTTTTGATCTACTGATAACCTGTCAAGTCTAAGATAACTTGACAGTAAAACATTTTTTTTAGACACACAGGTTGTGCCAAATAATAGAGTAACAGAAAGCAATACAAAAGCTCTAAATCTTTCACAGGAGGTAGTACTGCAGCTCAGCTATGCAGGAGGAACAGATAATGGAGATTTAGGTAAGACTCAGAGTTTATCCATACCTAACAGCATAGTTCTGTTAATCTGAAATTCTTTAGATGCTATGCAGCTTTTTTATATATGATTTGATAATGTAAGTAATT
>WBNA01000661.1:8554-33890 GCA_013398345.1 Nothocercus nigrocapillus | reverse complement strand
ACAAACCAAACAAAACCAGAAAACATAGTTTGTGTATCAAAATGACAATATTTCTATAAATGGATTTTGAGCAAATTCTGAAATCGAAAGAAATTAAAGACAGATGGATCAACTCTCCTAGACAAGGTGCTTTTAAAGGAAATTTCTACTAAATATGGAACTCCAAATGAAGAGGATGGCTGGGAGCAGGGAACTCAGTAATATACTTGTAAATAGTTCTGCCAGATTCTCATGCTGGCTGTGACGCCAACAGCTACAGCTACAGCTTATGATATGGGCTTCCTTTATAACCAGTGAGATGAGAAGAAATAAGCACTTCTAGGGTGCAATTCATTTGGATATATGGATTGTGATGAGGTGCAATGTGCTCCAGGGGACCCTGCTTGGTCCCTTCTGACCTCAGCCGTCCTGTGAGACTGTGTTATTCTGTGTACAGCCAGCTCCCCACAACAGCTAATTTCTCTGTGCTAGAGGGTTTACACAGGTAGATCATACATAGACATCTACCTATCAGACTTCTGAAGTTGGATGGAATGAATCTCACCTTTGCTGACAGATTTTGAAAAGTTTTAGGCATATCTGCATTGTTAGGCATCAAAGAATCTTTCTAAGCTAATTTTTCAACTTGTAGTGTGAGACAATGTTAATAACTTATCCTTTAACTATGGCCTTGAGATCTTACTAGAAACGTAGTATGAAAAAAAAAAAAGTTCTATTAATGCAAAAGTGAAGCTGACTATCCTAGCGTCTTTATCTATGCTAGTGTTTATGAATGTCTGCCACCCTGGAAGCTTAACTGGAAGTGTAACAGTTTTTAACACACTTGATTGAAAATGATTCCAACTGAAAGTAAAAAAAAAACTTAACAGTGCAGTTTCTGTGGCACTTAGTGAGATTTTGAAATATACCTTAGTGGAAGTTAATAGAATTAATAGGGTTTTTGCATTTTTCTTTAATCCAGTAACAAAATAATTTTGACTGCTTTGATCATCATATATACTAGAAAGATAAGTACAACCTTTCATTTATTCTTCAAATGAAGAAAATAGGGTTGAGTGGTTTTATTAGAACAACACATGAAGCATGTAATTATTTGACTAGCAGGTAAATAGTAATTGGCAAACTGCTTGCATAATCTTGAGCTCAAATATTTGGAGCATCCTGGTGGACCCAGAGTCTGCAGTGAAGACTAAATGGCAGAGGGAGTAACTTATTCTTGCAGCTGTGTGGGTGGTTCTCTTCAGTTCAGAGCTAAGACAAATAACTAGCAAAGGCAGGAAAATATTTACTGCCGCTACCCACTAGCCATACTGCCACTAAACAAAATGTACTAGTATAGAGACTGAAAATAACTTTCCTGCCTCAAGGACTAACAAAGTATTTCATTCTCCACCAATAATGCAAGACTTTTGTAGATCAAAAGATCAAAAAGCATAAAAGCAGCATCTCATGTGACCTCTAGGTCACTTCATTCAGCAGTAGGCATCATACTCCTTGCTCATCTTACTTCTACCCAGGCATCTGCCATGCATTAAGATCTTGGGTCTAACTAGGTAACCCGTGCAGTAGTAGAGAAGGATGGACCACTCCAGAGAGCAGGTCTAATCTTAAGGAGGCGAATCAGGCTTTGAAGGCACCTATTTCTCTCTGTTACCTGTTTGGGTAATTTAGCCAATTCGTGCCACAGATAAGATCTTACTGAGGGTATAATAAATCTGAGTCTACATAAATTTGAAATTTATTAAGAAGGGTGCAAAGAAAATGATAAAAACAACTAGCATCTGGGTGGTTTTACTGGTCTTCCCTGTAAAAATTTTTGAAGAGAAATGATCAGAAAAAAACTGTATTTCTTTCCTCTACTTGAGGAGGAATTTCTGAAATTTAATTCAATACTTGTCCTGATGATTATGACTCTCAAGCAGTAAATTACTTCACTACTTTTTTAGCTTTAAACATTTGAACTGTCTCATTAACTTTCTCTGTTATTGAGTTCTACCATTAAGCAGCTAGTCTTCTGTTTTAGGAAATTATGTGTAAAATAATGTATAGTTTCTAACACAAAAGATTATCGTAGTTCAGTCAAATATTCTGTCTTTTCATTGTCTTCTTTCCTAATCACAAAAGAAGTCAGAATGGACATTGAAAGTTAAGCAATGATGGTAAGTGACTGTTTATCTATTCTTATTACGTCTCCTCATTCTTAGAATGAGATATGAATCTGTCTAAATCATACCTAAGTTGGATTTGGGAAGCCTAAAACTCATCTAAGTTAAAAATAATAAAGTAAATAATAATAATAGATTGATTTATACAATTATCAGGGAAAGTTGCTGGATCTTAGATACTGGAACCTGAGAGGAGTCTGCAGTCTTTGGGTTTAAAAAGCAGAACCTGTCCTAGGAAGCAGGAACCAGAATCTTAGAGATATCCCTCCAAGATAGTGAATGAACTTCTAGGTTAGGATCAGCTCTTTCTTGCTTCTTTCCATGTCTGACTACACAAGTCTTCTTTCTCTTCACCACCTCGAAAAGCTTTTTAAACCCCTTGAATTTCATCCTGTCTCCTAGATGAAGCACAAATTGATTCCACTAAAGTTTCCTAATCAAAGGTTAATGACAGATAAGTACATCTGAATCAAGATAAGGGAAAACTGGGAGGTGATTTTCAGGATTTGCTTTAAAGTATATGACCTGATTTTATACATATTTTGAATTAAAGAAATTTTCTGATGAAGGCCCCTGCTAAAGCTTTCAAATCTTATGTGCTGGAACATCAGACTAGTTGTTACTGTAACTGACATTTAAGGACTTTGTGGTCTTCATTTTGAAGCATGAGTATATATTTATATATTTATATATTTACACCCTTGAGCTACACCATCAAAGTCATCTTTGTAAGCTACAATTTTTAGTAAAAATAAATTAAAATTGCTCTGAATGCTACTGAAATAACAAACTGGGGCAATCCATCTGGAATTCATTTTACTTCATATTATGGGCTTTGTGTCACTGCTGTCCAATTTGACATCGAAAAGCACAAAAAATAACATTGACATAAGGATATAGTTATGTTTATACTTACAGAAGAGGATTTTTTCTGTTCTTTTCAAAGTAGTATCCTTAGAACTGGCACCCTCAACTGGCTTTCGGGGGGAAAAAAAAAATCTGTAGCAGGCATGCTAAAACACAGCAGCAAAAGTCTATGAAATGAAAAAGATGTCAGTTCAGCTCGTGTTCTTATTCAAGTGCTTCCATTAAACCCTATAGGAGGCTAGAAGACTGTAACTGGGAGATTAAGGCTTTATGTTATTTGCACAGATTTTCTTAGAGGAAAAGACAGGTGGAAAATATAAAATATGTCTACTGTCGGCATCGGTACTTTTTATCTTAGTGTCCATTAAGCTATGTCCATTACAGTCTTTTTTTTTTTTTTTCTTTTTTTTTCCAATATACAAAGTATGTCTCCTTCAAAGGAAAAAAAAAAAAAAAAAAAAAAGAAACACTCTTATTAAAATATATATATATATATTTTTGTCTATGATCTACGAGGCTTAGGCTCTAGGATCGAGTTCTCTAGGTACCTGAAAGAGAGAGCAAAAAGTAGAAGGAATTAGATCTCTGTTAAGTGAGAATTGGGTAGAAATTAGAGATGGTCTAGGTAGAACCCAAATCTAAGTTAATATTTGCTTTAAAATGCAATAACAATGTAATATAGAATATGCGAGTGACAGATGATTAATAACAATGGATAAATAGAGCTGGAAATTCAGCATCTGAGAAAAAAATTTAAACAGCCTGATGTTCTCAAGTCAAGAGGACAAAATATTTTTCAGCCCAAATTCTGAGACATTAATAAAATTATTTTTCAAGTTCAATAGTAATATTTAAAAACAAAAATAATGAATGCAACAGTGCAATTGATAGAATTTAACAAATATAATTCACAAATATTTAATAAAGATTTTCATCTCTTTAGAAATTTACGGTGAGGTTATTTTCACCTAACTCTAAGCTTGTCCAGCTTTTTGAAGCAGGGCTCTCATTTTATTCGAGAGAAATATTAATATCTTATTTATTTCTAAATATGCTAATGTACATTTAAGGCTGTGTACATAGAAATGAATTGCTCTTCATGTGCACTGTGTCCTCCTATTGATTATGAAGAACCTAGAACCTTAGTCCAGATGACTATATTGTGTTTTGCTAAACGTAAAACAAGTTCTTCAGAATTTAAGGAAAAAAAAATCCTTAAAATGTGGAATTAATTTGCAGTGAGATGACACTGAAGGCAAATTTATCAAAGATAAATGTACTCACCTGTACTATCTTATTGTTCTTTGATATGATCCATTTCTTTAGACAGATGAAATGTAATAGAGCAAATGTGTCTAGACTTCAGTAAAATATTTAATATGGTGTTATGAGCTGCTATTGCTCTGCTAAAGGGTTAAGGTTAGGGAGATATTAGTACACACCTTATAAAATAAAGAGTTACTGGGCTGCAAGAAAGGCTTTTCACTGAAATTTCAGAGTGTTTTTTCATGGCATGCATGTTTATGTATTTGGCATGAAAATAAAAAACTCGCTAAAGAGAGCTGAAGATAATGCAAAAAATAGATTACCTTAGGAAAAAATAAATGTTAGACTGAGATAAACTGAAAGAAATTTCAATAGTACAAAATGCTTGATTGTGAACAGAAAGGTTAGTAACAACAAATTCTGTTAAAAACTGCAGTCAAGATTTTTGGGACACACAAGGAAGGCAAAAACAAACGTTTAAGGCTTCATCCCAGAGTGATTAGTCACTATCCAATGGGATTGGCCATGAGAAAACAAATGTGATCCTAAAATCTATTAAAGTAACTCCGAAAGAATTGGGAAATTCAGCTCTGTGTCAGTGAGGAGGCTGAGCGCTTCTTCCCACATCAGACACCATCCCACATAGGACAAACCTCGTTATTACCGAGGGGCTGAGACTTGGCCCTAGACTTTCATAGTGAAACAAAATTTGTGTGCAGCATTGTGAGACCTCCCCAGCTTTCTATGCCTGATGCCAGAACCCACAGCAGAGGTCTATGAACACACAATGCCTTGCTATGACTTAGAGTTATTGAGGGAAATCTCCACTTCCTCTGTTATCAGAAAAAAAAAGCTAAAGCAGCATGATCTGAAAGAGAGATCAGGCTGGTAGTGACGATGCTGGTAGTGACAGGGGATGCTGTACACATGTGTGGCAGTGTATCTATCTTCTCCCTTGTCATCCATGCAAATAATCTTCCGATCATCAAAGCCCATGCTGCAGAAAAATCCTGTTTGAGTTGTATCAATGCAAGGAAGTAGAAAAGAGTTGCAAAACTTCAGGAAGACAAAATAGGACATCAGCTGAAATTCGTTAAGTCATAAAAGAAAATGAACTTCAAGGAAAAAAGATGTGCTTTTTGTACAAAAATTATCCAAGAATAAGGCAAGGGGGAAAGTGAAACAGGAAATATGTTCTATTGCAACAGTGCTTTTCCTAAATTGACTCTCTCAGAGTTTTCCACATAAACATTAATTTTAATATGATCTATATTCATGGAAACATAGGTCCATTTATATGCTTATCTAGTCTGTGAGAGTTGTCTTTTTCTGTGCACTAATGAGCAGCAGATGAGAAAATGAGATAATTTATTCTTCTTTCCTTTTTCTTTTTTCTTTTGGTTCTTGGTAGCCTTTTATTTAGCGTCTTCAGTCTGTAGAGAAATTTTTTCCCTGTAGGTTTTTTCTGAAATAATTCTAAAAATGTCATAACATACACTTTCCTAAACATCTACAATTTTCTTTCCTAGTTACAGAATTATATAAATGTGTTCTTAAACAGAAATGTTAGTGTAAACACTAACACTAAATGTACAGCACCTTTGGATCAGTATGTATATTTTTTCTTTCCTTCTTTTACACTTGGAGCAAGATTACAAAGTGTAATACAATGAAGGGTTGTGTTTGAAGAAGACAAAAAGTACCAGACTTCTATAGAATCATGTTTCATTTGCATTCTTACTATTGTATTTTTGTAATGAATCCAACTTATTTTTTTCTTGGAAATGTTTTGCAAACATATTAAAATGAGAAAAATACCAATATAAGGTCTCAAGAATATTTGTGCATTTCCCTGAGAAGTCATCATTCAAATTTCTAAAGAAATTCAGTAACAAGATGATAGGATTCTTGAAACATATGCAGACATTTTAATTTGTAAAGCTACACTCATTATTTTTATAAAGTTCCAATCCAAGAATGAGTGCAAGTGTTATGTGGAAAAAGTAGTAATTTTAAAATTCTGCATTTATAGATAAGGTGAATGTTACATTAACATTTCTGAATCCATAAGAAAATCTGTATTTATGTCCTATGGAGAAAAGATTGAAAATGATTTTTCAGAAACAGATGCTGATGCTCTTAGAACTGAACTTCTTGCTAACTGACACACACACACACACAAAAAAAAAAAAAAAAGGGCCCAGAGGTCAGTGCAGGATAGTCTCTTTTTCACAAAATGTCATATTTCTCAAAGGAATTTAGATGCCTAAGAATGGATCAAAGAGCTTTTTCGAACGTATCTGGCCAGATTGGAATTGATGATACTTAATTGCCTGATGGGTGCTGCCTTAGAAAACTCCGAAAGATTGATTTTCTGAGCAATTGTGAAAAATCTCAGCTTTCTCTGTTTTTTCTCACACAGAACTCTGTTACCCAGTATTGAGTCTAAACATAATTCTCTAGTAATTTAAATGTTTCATGGACTCACTGCTTAAGGTTTTATATTGTTAGCATTCAAATTATTTAGTTTTCTATTTTTATACTTCTGATGACCATTTTCAGTTAGTGGCACATAATTATTCTTGGACAAATATGAGATTTTTTTTCTACAACACTAGTAGAATGGGAGAAAGGAAAAGATCTTTTTTTTTAGAAAGAGGAGTATTCAAACTGTCACATCTGAAAGGGTGCAGTTAAAAATTGTGATTACAATTAATATGTCAGAGCTGATATTTAGCCTAGATTAATAATGCTGTCTTTTTCTTATTTAAGAATAACTACTGTGGCTTTTTTGTTTGTTTGTTTTTGTCGTAATGTTATTTGAAAGTATTTAAATGTGATCTGGTTTTCAAGGACCTAATTAAAGATAACGCTTAGAAACGAGTTAAGAAATATTTTGTGTTCTCAAACACCCTGGGTAAGTGAATATGTAGACATGCACACAATGCTGCTTTAAACTATTACATATATTATGTATTTTCTGCAACCCATAGGACTGATACCTTACTCCTGCAACTAAATTTACTAATAAATTTGGCTATGAGTTATTAGTGTTATTGACATTAGTACATCGTAGTACTTACGAAAGAAAAGAGACACCCATTTCCATGTGTCTAGACATGCGTTATGCACCAGGAGATTCGGGACACAACAAATGTACCATGCTGCTCAGTCAGGATTAGAATTGTTCACGTTTCCTGAAGCATCAGATATATGCCAGTGTCAGAAAAAAAAAAATTCTAGTCAAGATAAGCAGATGATTTAAATTAAAACTAATCTTACATTCTCTTTTTGGTATGAAGAATGGATCTCAGAATGATTAGCTAAATGGACTTGAGGCAGTGGAAAATATACCTGTATATACCTCTTTTGGGGCTAATTAATCTTTGTGTTTCTTTGATGCAGTTTTGTAGTTTAGATTTGTTTAATTTTGGATGATGCTATTCAAGATGCCTACATTAGAGTGGAATGTAGCATTATGTCTGTAGCTAAAAGAGAGTGAGGATGTATTGGCATGTCACGCTTGATCCTGTAGCACACTCAAGCTTATTACTCAGTTTTGAATTTTAGATGTTGGCTTTTTGGAAAAGGTGGTGATTTATTGCATCATTGAACTGAGAAGGCAAAGGTTAGCAGAGTTATATGCAAATTAAAGTTTTTCATTCTTTAGTTGTATAAGAGGCTGCCAGAGTTAAAATTACTATGGTTTATAATATAGATTTTTTCATATATGTAAATACATGAAAAAGAAAAGGAAAATTCTAAATAACATACTAATAGCAACCATTTGTAGATTTCTCTCAAATCAGACATAAGAAACAGCCAAAAAGAATTAAAAAAAAAAAATCCTTTCCGTGTGCTATATATGTGAAACTCTACCTAGAGCAAGATTCTCTGTAATCAGGAGTACACAGTGCTCAGATTCCTGAATGTGGTAATGGAAAAGAAGATTGAAGCACAAAATTCTAAGACCTCTACATTCTGCTCTTGGCTCTAGAACAAGAAACAGTTCCCAAATTAGTTATAACGTTAGTATATTCTTCGTGCAACTCCACTATCATCTTTAAGGATCATAGTCTGTGTGAAGGAACAAAATCATAGTACTTCACAAATACATATCTTCTGCTGATCATGGTTTATGATGAGGAGAACAAGTTGGATAAGAGACCTATGTTACTTCACTATTTTCAAAGCAGCTATAGATTATAATTTTCATAAATTAAAGCATTAATTTGAGAAAAGACTTCTTTACCGTTAGAGTGAAAGAGTATCGGAACAGGCACCCCAGAGATTTTGTGGAGTCTCCTTCCTTGGAGATATTCAAAACCTGCCTGGATGTGGTTCTGTGGAACATGCTCTAGGTGTCCCTGCTTGGACTAGATGATCTCTAGAGGTCCCTTCCGACCTTGACCGTTCTGTGATTCTGTGGATAATTTAATCTGTATTTGCTATTTATTGTGAACCTGTTTTTATAAATGCTGGAGTCTTTTTTATGGACAAATTTTTAATTGACATAAATTTTCATATTTAAACATGCCATTAGAAAGAGATCTGGCTAAATTAAAATAGATTTTTAGTTAGTTATTTTTACTTCAGTACATACAAGTGCTTCTTAAATTAAACTGTAGTAATTTCTTCAAATTCAAAACCAAGAAGTCATCTTCAGAAAAGGGCCCTAACCTGACTAAACGTGAGAGA
This sequence comes from Nothocercus nigrocapillus, assembly GCA_013398345.1. Classification (NCBI taxonomy): domain Eukaryota; kingdom Metazoa; phylum Chordata; class Aves; order Tinamiformes; family Tinamidae; genus Nothocercus; species Nothocercus nigrocapillus. The sequence continues at coordinate 24,894 of WBNA01000661.1, read as the reverse complement.
TCTGGACAACGGAGCTCATCTCACTCATCTCTCTGAGGGCTGCTCTTATGTATCAGTTAAGTAATAATTATTTTCTTCTAGAACTGAATCTCAAGTCTTTTTTACGTGTACACTTACTATAACATAGTGTATCTTGGTTAAAACAAAGCCATCAGGGACAGGTACAATAAAGAGGAAAGATTAAATTTATTGTGTTAAAAAAAGAAAAAAAACAGAGAACAGGTAGCCACTGAAGCACTGACCTGTGACTGCACACACCATTTGCATTTTTCATGTGCTTCCTGGCAACTGTGAATACTAGCATTCCCCCGAATAATATGTGGCATGCTTCAGGAGATAGTACAGCAGTGACCATGGCTGTCTTGGATAAAGTTATGCTCTTTGGGAATGAGGGAGGTTGTGAGTTTAAGCTCATGGATATATGACACATGGTCTCTGAGCCACAAAACACTTTGATTTAGCAACAGTAAATCAGCAAGTAGTCTGTGGTTTCTATGGTCTCTCAGACTAGCAGTGCCTAAAGCAGCATTAATATTGCCAAAGAGAAGTATTAGTACTTTCACAACTGCAGCAGCTACAGCTCTTTGGAACTGGTGTGTAATTTTATTTGAAAATAAAAGTGGCTATACAGGATTTAGATAACATTGATACTTATCAAATCCAATTTTTTTTTTCTATTAGTTTGTAAACACAGGGATGATTACTATGTTAACTTTTTAGCATAAATTAATTTTAAATCAGGCTCTGAAAGCTACTGTTTGGGTTGTTCATTGATGTATCATAACTGAATAGAATGAGAAATACAGAGTTCAGAGTGATTTTTCTCCATCAATTTTTGTTAAATGTCACAAAATCATTGCCAAGATGATCAATGTCATACTTGAGTCCAGATGTTATAATTTATTATATTCTTGTTTCCTACATTCATCAGCATGCAACAGAAATAATATCACCTGAATTTTTTGATCACATGAAAACATTTGTCAAGCTGACATTTTGGCTACTTCACAAAAATGCATGAAGTCTATCAGTAGTGCATAAAAAAGGTATAAATTAAAGCTATCTTTATGCCATTCTGAGATTTATGATTTATGGGTTATAGTCTAGTTAGATTAATCTGTGCATTCTTAATATCTCACACCTGACAGTTGTACCTAGTTGATTCTTTTATCATTTTTTTTTATTTCATTTATATACAAAAGGGAATTAATCATCCTTCCAATTAGTCATCATTTTTGTCAGTTAACCAACAAAAAATCTTGGCTTTCCAACCAATAAACACTCTTGCTGCTGTAATATTTGGCTACCCTGCCACAGACTCCCTCCGTTCTTCTATTTATTTGCAAAATTTAGTTTTCATTCTATGTGATGAAAATTTATGTGATTTTTACTGTTAACATAGCACATGAATATAAAAAAACATTTCTAAACCATTTTCCATTTTACATATAATAAAAACTATTTGCATCTGAGTTGACACAGATGCACAAATGGTGTTCCTGTAAGAGGGAGAAAAAAAAAAAAGAAAAAGTATGAGCAATGCTGGAATCCCTTACTTCCATTTGTCAAACATTTTCAGTGCTCAGTAACACAATATATACCCAAATAGCATGCCTGAAACTAATAAAGAATGAAAATACAGCAGTTAAGCCACTGTAAGTGAGAGTATTTATTTATGTGGAAGCCATTAAGTGGCTGTCATTAGACTGTTAATTTAATCCTTCATTTTGTGTTTGGATAATCTTGTAGAAATCTTACTCTTCTCACTTCTACACAGACAAATGTAGAAGAGTCAAAAGGACCAGTAAAGGTCTGTAGTCACCTTTGAAGCTGTCACCATCAAACCCATCATAGAACAGCTCTGTATCTTCAACCATCACAGAGCATTTGAGGGAGGATGGTTTAAGTCCACTCTCTACTCCGTCTCCTCATCTGGGGGTATCAGCACTTGCCATTAGCACAATGGAGAAGATGAAGAAAAATTGCTGCCTAATGTGCAGAGGGCTTCATCCCTGTACTAAATGACGGGACAAGGGCTAAGGTATTTCAAAATATGTTGTAAAACTGAACTGTGAAAATTAGTATGTGGCTCACTAGCTAGTTCAGAGGAAAAGAAACATTTCATAAACACTATGAGAGAATTAATTGAGACGAGTTTTAAATTTCAAGAGAGGATATGAAACACTTCAGTGTTGTGAGGGAGCAACAAAGCATTTGTAACTGCAATGATCTCATTAAAAATCTGCCACTGAAGCTGTCTCTTAAAACATGTGATATTATATCTGCGAGTGTGGGTGCTTGTTAGTAATAATAATTATTGCTCACAGTAATTATGATTAATGATATTCTAGTATTCAGTGGACATTCTTTTCAAGATACAAAAAGTTTTAGACTAAGCCATCTTCTGCTTTCCTTATTTCCCTTGCGTTCTGGGAGGCAGCATCCTCTCTCCCTACCTTGCAGCTCAGAAGTTCACATTTTCTGAACTTTCTCTAGCTGAATAAAATACCCTGAAAGCAAACTGTCAAGAACAGGTCAGCTTCCAGTTCCAAAGCAGACTTCTAAATAAGCTGAAATGGCTTTTAGAGACAGATTATTAACTCACTGTATCTGAATGGTAGAGGTGCAGAGTGCTGCCGAGATCTGTGCAATTATCCAGCCGAGCAGCCCTATTTTGTCCATAGAATTCACTGACTTTTTGTATAGAGCTGCTTGTACCCATATTTCTTAGCATATTTTTGCTACTTATTGTTATATAAACATCACCAAATATCTTTTTTCTTTTCCTGTGCCTTTTCCTCAAGTAAGCAGCTTAAACAGAAGACTGTTGATTATCAGCAGCTCTGAAAATAAAACCTGCTAATAAACCCCACAGTAGAGAATGAAGGGCCTAAATGTGAATATCAGTTTAAAAATATTACTTTTTCCTGCTCTGAGATGTAGCTTACCTGCCACTGTCCTCACCATTAGCAAATGCATCAATCTCTGTGCACACATAACTGAGTAAATTAAAATAAATTCCTATTGACAAGAACATAGAAGTAACCTTGCTGAAGCGCCAACAATGCATTTTATGCCATTATTTCATCTTTTTAATTGAAATGGGTCTCCCTTTAACATGCCACGCTTACTTAACCTCATTGGTACAATACAGTGTCCAGGAGTCATGAGCCAGTCACACATTAAAGGTGTGTAGTTAGGCATAGCGTCAAAGCTAAGTGCTCCTGGCTCTTGCAGAGAAGAATATCCTCCAAGGAATGCAAATATTTATATTCAGAAGGTATCCTTAGTAACAAATGATTCAGCCCTCAACAATCTGCTGTTCTGCAAGAGAAGGAAGTAGATTATTTTATAATGTTAATGACTGATCATTATTCTATTTCAAATGATTTATATGCATGAGCAAACAACTAACTAAACACCCAAGTACTACCATTTTTCCTTGCCCATGATCTATTAAACAGTAAATCTCTGTATTTTAAATTAATTTCATATAAACTATTTCAGTCTGTAAAGTAGGCAGTGCATAATAGACCTGTTGTGTATTGCTTACAACCAATACACCTCAATATTAAAAAAGTAACTCGTAAAATGAAAAAAAAAAAATCTCAGTTCTCAAAACTTTTACCAATAGTGAAGTGAAAGATATGTATGTATGCATTTGCATATGTATATAGATTTTTTTTTCCACCGCTCAAAACTTTTGCTAGATTGGACTTTACTAGTCATTAAAAAACTTCCAAACTTCTTTGGACTCTTCTGAATGTTTTTTGCTTGTCTGAAGCAAAAGCTACATATAGGTAGCTACATTTCTAGGAGAAAATTTGCTTTCACTGAAATTAATTTAAGATAAGAACACAAATCTTATATTAATAAGCACTGGCCAGGCTAAAATTCAGATGTAGGTGCTGAATCATGGAGCCAGCTTAAAAATTACAAACATCAGTTTAAAAATGTTTTGAAAATTAAAAGAAATGAGATGATGGGGTGGGATGGATTGGGATGGGATGAGATAAGATTAGATAAAATTAAATAATAAAACAGAAGCAGAATCTTTATTTTCAGTCTATCTCCCAGGTCTTCATTGTTCTGACACGTATTCAGTTTTTCTACACAGTAGCAACCAAAATTTGCAGTTCTAAAGCAACATGAGATTCTCATGTAATCTCATCATTCCAAATGTAAGGTCCTACAGAAAAGTTAGTGCTGCAACAGTTACATTAAAATGATAGAAGTCAACAGTTTTGTAGATTAGGGTATAAATTGAGTATAAGTAATATATTTCACCTCTGTTGGCAGTTTTGCTCTGTGTGATGAAAACAATGCATAAGACTTCAGCAGAGACTTAATAACATTAGGAACTTCAGTAGGCTCTAGTTACAAAGAAATGGGAGATATGACATGTTAAACATTTTTGATTTAATCATAGAATTCTTTGGTTGGAAAAGACCTTCAGGATCATTGAGTCCAACTGTAAATCTCTCACCACCATGCCTACTAAACCATGTCCATAAGTGCCTCATCTACAAGTTTCTCGAGAACTTATTTCATTATAAATATGCTAGCCCCTTCTAAAAATTAAAATATAGTTATCCTATATCTATATGGTTTGGGGGAGAACAGTGTATTATGTAAAAGAAAAGAAAACATTCTAATCTGAAAATAAACAACTATTGACATTTCAAAATTCTATGCATTTATTGAAAAATACCGAGTAAAACACTAAAATTCTAACACACCATGAACAATATTTATGGTGTTATTTATTTGTATAAATATTTAAGTTAATTCTCTGACTAGAAATACATCAGATGGAGAAGTAATTTTGAATATAAATGCTCTCCTTTGTATTTTTCTTGTGCCGAGCGCTAAGTGCCTGGTTCCTCAAGGAATCAGAGATATTTAATGGAAACAAGGATGAGATGCTGAAGAAAACATTTCTAGCACTGCAAAAAACTAGTTTTGCAATACTGTTTAGTGTTCTGTTCAACCAATATTTAAATCTTTCAAATATTGTTCATAATTCATAAATGTTGAGAAAAATTCTATACATTTACCACAAGAAAACCTTCCAATCTGCATTTACAAAGAAAAGAGATAAAGCAGGCAGTGCCTTTCTCCTAGTTCTGTACATCTTTTCCAATAAAGACCAAATAATAGAACTTCATGGTAAAAACTAATTCTTTCTTTACAAAAAGGAGACTCTGTAGTTTAGGAAAAATTATTAACTTTACGGTCTGGCCATTTCTCAATCAAAGGGCATATCAGTTACTGTATATTATTGCAACATTCCAAGCGTTAAATTAAATTACAGACAATGGAAGCAAGTACAGTTTACATCTGTGGAGCATTAAAAAATAAGGCATGTTTAGCAGCTTTATTTATTCCCAGCAGAAATATCTCTTCTGAAATAATGCTCTTAAAACATTCCTTCCTACAAGAACCTTGCTGTTTCAAAGGCACTCCTAAGGCAATGGGTATATTTACTTTTTAAATGTGACATGCAAAAATCAGCCTTTATTTTTTTTGGAGAGCTCGAGTTTCGTTAACTGTGCTACGGTTTAGGCAGTCTTACCTCTCCAAGGTTATTACCCCGCTACTGGATCTATGCAAACAGCCTGAAGCACACTCTAGTCAACAGGGCTGCAAATAAGCACCAAAGGTCCACCTGTGTTAATAGGTTTTGTAGGCTTCTGCCACTTACTCCATGTGATTAATACTGATCAGGAGAGGTCAAACTTTGCGGAGACTCAACCTGCAATCTCTTTCTAAGCAGATGAATCTGCACTATATGGACAGAAAATTACACTGCTTGTTCCACAGTTTTTAAGCTCACTGCAGTCATTCAAAAAGAGCTATAAACATTGCTGGTGGCTTTAAAAACACATTTTTAAAACTTAATACAGTTTGATAAATCTGAAGCATTTTAGATTTTTATATTAGAGACTTCATCTTGTTTTTGAAATTCTTTCTGTATTTAGAACAGAAGGCTATATAAATACCTTGAAAAAATAAAACTGTTGTGTCAAGGGCCAGATTCTATACAAGTATAAATACATATAACCTCATTTATGTCAGTAGAAATAGGCCAGTTCAAAAGCACCTGGCCCCTACATGATGAGGCCACAGTTTTGTTTCAGCAGTACAATGTTGCCTGCAATTTTTTGCTGTCCTTCTTTATGCTATCTTCCTTGAATGTTACAGAGTTTTGTCTGGAGACACTAACACTAAATACAATATTCAAACCTGAATCCCTAATTACATTGAATATATCCATTTGTGGATTCATTACTGACTTTACACTCTAATCGTTTATATATTTTCATTATTCTTTTTCTCAAAAGACTCATTAAAAGTCAGGAAAATAAATAACTAAATAAAAAAGTACACACAATTTTCTTAGCTTGATGCAAAATTTAGTGTTTATATCTCTGTGGTTAGTCCTGGCATTGAAAGTCAAAACTGGGTAGTATTGGAAGACAAATGAAGGTGATTAAATGTAAATGATTCAAAATTCCTCAGAACTTTTGGATAATAAGACTTCTGAATATTTGCAAGATTATTCCAGACTTTTGCTCCTCTTGTTTTTTTGTTTAAAACTCTCTGGTATAAGAATGTAAAAAGGAGTTAGAGCAAATATTCAACATGAAGAGATTCCCTAGATGCCTTTGCTACAACTTACTCAAAGCAGAGGATGGTATTTCAAAATTCATAACCAGTGTAAAAGGACTGAAGTATGTATATTGATATAAATGTGTGAATGTTGGCGTAATTTTTATGTTGATCACTAGAAGGTATCCAGGAGAGTTACTTGACTGAGCAAGTGTCGGGATAGCTCAGCTTAGTGGAAGTTAAAAAAAACTGCTGTGACAATTTCAAGCATATATGCCAAAAAAAGGCATTCCAGATTTCAGTACAGACATTCCCTGGACTGCTGCCTTGCTGTAAAACCACATGTAAACCCTTACTATAGTAAACCACAAACAGATAAACAGTGAATTTAAATTATTTTTAGGGACACCTTCTGTTCTACTCTGATCTTTATAAGCCTTCTAAAAGCAAGAGACAGCAGGTTAATTTTGTAGTGAATTCCGAAGATCCAGAGATTCTGAGAATTTCACAGTAAAGGAAATAGGAATTTCAAACTTTCAAGTTCTCTGGAATAATTTAATTATTGATGCAGAGATATGGAAAAAAAAAAGTGAGTTATGAATTACCTTATGCTAAATTTTATTATAGAAGAAAAACTTGTTGATCTCTATAGTTATTTAGCATTTTCTAAAGCTGCTCATATAATGATAATGGCTATTGAAAAACAACTGATAGAGCAAACACACTTGTTGCCAAATGGCATTGGTTTTAGTATCATCAGTATTTTTTGTCTTATCATTGTGCAGAATTATTTTACCTAGAAATGTGTAATGTCCAGCAAATCACCTTGCATCATTATACTGTGCACATGTAGAAATCTGTCCTGTTGAGTAAATTATATAATGGAAAATGAAGCTGAGGGCGGGGAAAACCCTGACATATAGCTAATTCTTTTCCAACTAGTTCAAGGCTATTAACAAGAGCAGACTGTTAAATGCTTCCTCCCATTCTTGTTTAATTGGTTCATCTAATTGGAGTTCTGGTGCTTGCCTTTGCAGATTACTCTGTAGCTAATAGATGTGGCTTTCAGATTATTTGGATCCTTATTGTCAGATGACCTTACAAAATTACATACAAAATTACATAGCTCATTCTTGCTTTATTGATTTCTCTATCTCTCTCTCTTTTTTTTTTTTTTTTTTTTTAATTTCAAAAACATGTATATTGTGCTCTATTTTAATGACTTCTGTTTCCAGTGATTCTAACAGTGGAAAATGGAGACATAATAATTTATAACTTGAACTAAACTTTCACTCAACTGGCACACGTGCAAGTAATTACAGAAGATGCAAGGAAGATCGTTTTCATGTAGTTTTTTCATGGTATACATATAGCATGCATCGTGGCCCATGTTCTCTCTTAAAGTCAGCCATTTACTGGTACATAAGAGTTATTTATGTAGCTCTTATGTTGACAAATATATACTTCTGCAAGACAGCCTGTGTAAACAGAAACTGTTTAGGTAGACAGTAGTTCTGTGAGTAAAGCTGGCATAAATAAATTATGTTGCTTATCCATCTAAACAAATGAGTATGTTCTGATGTTTTTCCTTTTTTTTTTTTTTTTTTTTCATGAAGGGAGCTGTCTCATTCCCTTCAGAGCAGTTGCTATTTTGTAATATCCTGAAGGATCACAACAGAATAAAATGTTCCCAATTCTTTATTTCTTAAAGAGAGAAAATTCCCATGAACTTAAAGCTTGTATAGTAACTGACAGAACTATTTAACTGTAACATTTTTTTCACTAAAGTATTAATGAAATATAATATAAACAATTAAATATCTTTCAGTTAAATAATATATGTGTAGGAGCTATTCATTCCTAAGTGTGCTTACTTGTGACTGTTTTGATAAATATATTATTCTATGACAAGCTAGTGCATACAGTTCATGATACTGTTTTATCCCATAGGAATTTATTCCCATAGGAATGTAGAATTGTATCCTGAGGTATAAATACTGAAGCAATGTGAATAATGTATTATAAAATTAACTTATCCACAGATATTTTGTGCTCTTTAATAATGTTAAGAATATAAATTTCTTGTTTATATTGCCTTTTAAACAAAGAAAAAAAAGCCTGTTGTCAGACTGTCATGCAATATGGTATTTGGCATGGGTAGTTTAAAAATCTACATTTATTTTCATAGAATCATAGAATCATAGAATGCTTAGGGTTGGAAGGGACCTCTAGAGATCATCTAGTCCAACCCCCCTGCACACACAGGGTCACCTACAGCATGTGGCTCAGGACTGCGGCCAAGCGGGTTTGGAAGATCTCCAGAGAAGGAGACTCCACAACCTCCCTGGGCAGCCTGTGCCAGGGCTCTGTCACCCTCACGGTCAAGAAATTTTTCCTAAAGTTCCTGTGGAACTTTTGGTGTTTCAGTTTGTGGCCGTTTCCTCTAGTCCTATCAGCGGCCACCACTGAGAAGAGGCCGCCCCATCCTCCTCACTGCCTCCCTTGAGGTACTTGTAGACACTAATGAGGTCTCCTCTCAGCCTTCTCTTCTCCAGGCTGAACAGGCCCAGCTCTCTCAGCCTAACTAAATTTTTTTCATCTTCACATTAAAACTGATATTGGACATAATTATAACACCTCAAAAGAGGTGTATACCCACCTTGTATACCCACAAAAGGTTTCTGAAAGTTGTTCTCCAGGTGTATTTTCTTCTCTACATCTTTCCACTTCTACATAGTACAATGAAAAAAGTTATTCTTAGTTGAAATAATGAAATGCTTTATTTTCAGAAGTATTTTGGTCTTACAAGTAGCTAAGATTTTAAAGAGAGTTTAATTATTACAAGACAAATAGCCCTAGGTGCTTTACTATATACAGAAGTTCTTTTCTGATGCTATTGATCTACTTTTTCTTTTTTGTGAAACATTACTGTGCATTCATGCAAATTGAATCTTATCACTACAAAGATTATGTTTTCTTTAACTGCTATTTTGGCAGAAAAAGAGATATTTGCACATTTTAAATTGAATACTATTTTGCTAAAATAACATCTTATTTTGAAATTGTAATTGACATAATAAAAAGATGAAGCAGCTTTTATCGAAACAAAATACAACAGAAATATCAAAATAATTACATTAACTTGATCTGAAAATAAAAGGCTTTCTCAGTACTTCAAAATGTTCAGTATTCAAACATTTTATTCTAATTTAGGATGAATAAATTTTTCAAAGATACGAAAATTCTTTCAGCATCAGAAAATACACCCCTTCTGTTTCAGGTACCTTATGAGTATCTGATACCTTTTGCGAAAGGTAAATTCTCATCTCAGCTTATTAGTAATGTAAGCCATCCATTGCGCTTTCATTCAAAATATGACATTTCCAAAATGTTTTCTGAATGATTTTTACTAATCATGTAGAGCTGAATCCAAACCTTGTGGAATATGGTGGAAACAGAAGCTGGCCTTCCCATTTTCCCAAAATGGAAATTCTCATATCCATAACAAGAATTCTGCTTTCTTCTTATTTTTGCGTCTGTGCCTTCCAATTAGATTGAAAACTCTAATCCATAGGTCTATGGCTTTCTACACATTGTTTTAATACACGAAAATGAAACTGCTGTGTCACCCTCTATAGAATATTTAAAGTGTATAACAAAACAGCTCCTGTGAAAAATTAGTATTTTAAAGGCTATTAATGTTAATATCTCATGTTTTACCTACAATAAAATCAGCTTTAATATCAAAAGCTAGGTTGATCCCACAAAAATCTGAAGTTAAGATTACATATCAATGCTTAATCAAGTACTGCAATGAATTTCTAAAGGTACAATAAAGAAGGAAATAGCAGAGGTTTGCTACACATGTATAGCGTGTATTATGTGAAATGAATCAGGGCAAGATAATACTAAAATGGTGGGGTTTTTTTTTATGATTGTCATCAGGTTGAATGTATGTATACAATTTTACTTGTAATTTATAATATTTTCATATTTTCATAATACGTGTAGATTTCTCTATATTTTGACGGCTTTGAGCATTCTTTAAAAAAACACTGGAAGGGTTTAGGAAGACAAATTACACCTGAAATCCAGTGAGAAGTGTTCTCTAACACTAGTAGGTGCTCTGTCAAGTTCCTACCCATTTTACTGTGATAATTTACTGACACTCACTGAGGAAAAATAATTTTTATATCAAATGTATGATAAACTGTTAAACAAGAATTTATTACTTAGGTGGTTTACTTAAGAAGCTAAAAATAGATTTAATTGGATTTAACTCTTAGGCAACTAAATCCCAGTTTAGTAGTCTTTGAGCATATTGTGGGATTTTCTCCATGCCTTGAAAAGTTTGCCAGAAAGAAAAATGAAAAATGTGTGGGAGAGGTTCATATATCTGTGAAGGTTTAAGGATAATATGCAATGGTTCTAAAAGAACTCATGATAGTTATGTGACCATTAATAGCTGCCTAATGTTGACATTTCTTCTCCAGTTACACTGCCTTGCATCTACTCTCTTGAGCTGTGCTGGCCCAAAGTCAAACAGCAGAAGCATGTCTTAGTTTTCTGATTGCTAGTATTTGCAAAGCGCTATTGATTCTGAAAGGTTTCAAATATGTGTCCCAAGTTATTCAAATAAAAGCATTCCTCTCACTCTTTCTTCCAAAGCATTTAACCTACTCTGCATTTCGTAGATAAGTTTAATGGGGGAGAAGAAAGAGAGACAGCAAGGATTCTTAAGAACCATTATTTCTACATATTACTCTTCCCTGCATTGCTTACAATTACCAGTCCTTAAGACAGGACACCTTTGGGTTGTGCACAGAATATATCTGGGGACAGAATTCACCTACAATTAACTGTCTAAAACCTAGTAGGCTTCCTTAAAATTCAGGATATAGACACGACAATTTTTAGATTAGATTTTTTAGATGTTTATATGAAGGAATGAAAAATTGCTGTTTGGTAATGCCAATCTCTCTCATTCTGTCAGCTGGAGAAGTATCTTTAACTAGGTGACTAACTTCTAAACAAAGCAAAAGCTGAATGGACATCTACAGTGTAAAAGAACTTGAATTACTTCCTTGAAAAAAATAAAATAAAATAAAAAGGTCAGGTTAACAAGCAGATCTTTGATTTTTACCGGTAGTCAAAGGTAATTGGGATACCTGAGATAAGCAGAATCAAATCACAGATACTTCAGGGGTAGATGCTCAAATTGTTTAGGTCTTCTGAAGATGTTGATTTTTAGCAGCTGAACACCTGGCTGCTACCTGTCAATTAAGTCTTTCTGGAGAATCTATGCAGTTCAGCTGAAAAAAAAAAAAACCTAAAGGTGACAAAATACTGATTTCTACATAGTCCCTTTCATTTGCATAAGTGAATATTTACTACGCTTTCTCTGTAAAACAGGAGCTTATTTCAGCATATGAGTTGTAGCAAATCTCTTTAAACTCACCTTTGGGAATACCTCAGTATGCCAATATCTCAGACTCTCCTGTGAGTAATTGATTTGGCAGAAAAAGAATTAACTTGAAAGTTTCCTTTCATCTTTTTGGTTCTTTCCCTCTCAGCTTTCCCTCTGCTGCTGTTTGCCTTACAATGCCTCCTTTCTCCTTCATTCTGTTTTCTATCCTGCTGACGGTTCCAGATAGCCTTACGTGTGCTGTCAATCATATGCCATCCTGCCCAAGAGCATATGCCCCTGAAAAATCACATGGGATATCTCATTTTTATCCATCTTTTCAAAGGAAATTCAATTTAACAGTCATTTTGAATAGAATAAAACTCTGACTTTTGGCATCTTCATTTTAAATGAAAGCACCAGGTTCTCTTTCTGTCAAAACAGTGGAACTCTCTGTAGGAAGAGACCTACCATTCTACCATTTCTAGATTGGAGTGGTAATAAGCATGTAGTAAGTAAGTGGCACACCTTAATAAATCAAGTCCTCAAGAGACTGGACTGTCTGTGTTTCATCAGAAGAGGGCTGCGATTATTTGAACCATATGTATCTTCTGAAACACATGAGTTTTATAAATTGATTCTTTCACTTGTTAACACTATTAAGATATTAACTATAACGTAAAACATTTCTGGGAGTATAATTTTAAGAAGGCTTTGTGGTATGTTTCTTTTTTTTTTTCTTCTTTTTTTCAGAAATGTCTTGGATGAAGCAGATAATGTGCTCAAAGACTGTTTAATGAATGCTTGTGTTACCTTTAGAGTGGGATAATTTCACATTTTATATTTTATATTTATTGCTTCTAAAAGAGAATTCCTAAAGATTTCTACCATGAATTATTTATGAAAAAGAATGTCCTAATTATAATAACAATAGTTTTCAAAATGCTTTATTAAGGAGATAGAGTTTAAAAATATAAAGTCAATCAAAAACTTTACTTAGTTACAGTAGTTTAATATCAATCATATGATTTAAACATTTACTGTACTTTGGACAGAAATCCAGGGGCACGTAACATCAATTGGGTTATTTACTATGAGCAAGTAATATAGCTTTCTATTTTCTATCACATCCATTTTCTAAAGTGCACTTGTAGAGAACACGCTGGGGCTACGTGTGTATGTTTTCTGGGAAAAATCGCATTCTAAAACCAAACCTCTTTTTTTTTTTTTTTTTCCCTGAGAAGACAGTCCCAGAGCATCGTAATAATAAAAATGCAGGGCCTAATATGCATAGGGCATCATCAATGTAGAATTTTGTTTGAACCCTTGCCAGTATTTGCTGCTTGCCATTAAAATGAATCCAAAACCAGAATGATCCATCACTGTGCAAGGAATATCCACCTAACTGGAAATAAGTAGAGTATCAGTATAGAAAGCTTCACTTAAAATCTCTGAAAAAAAAAAAGTGGGTTCTGAATGCCTGTCCAATAGAAACGTGTTGTGTATGTGTGGAAGGAATTATTTTTAAAACATAATTTTAATTCTGGAAGTAGGAATTTTCCTTCTATGTAGTTTCGTAGGTTCAGACAAAATACCAGGAAAACTCAAGGGGCAGGCTGAAAATATATTATTTATATGCTGCTTCATAGCTATTTAATTTATATTTGTATGGCTGCCTTGCTCAAATTAATGAATTTAATTTGGAATATGACATATGAGATCTGGATGCTTATATCAGATGCTATGTGGCTTTGTACTGATGTAGTTAAAACCAAAAATAAGATCCAGAATCTGGTAGGATCACATATCTTACTGTCATGAAAAGAAGAAATAAAAAAAAAAAAAGCCCTTCAATCTACACTGACATTAAGTGGGCATTGTAAATGCTTTCAGATGATTTACAAAGAAGCTTGCTTTTAAGACATTCTGTAAATTTGCCATCATTACTAGATAGCTTGGATTGAATAACAACAATACCAAGACTTTATTTCACTGCATTCAATTTATTATCAAGAATTGGTAAAATTAGGTGAAATAGTAGATTTTTTTTATTACCTTAGAAGGTGCTTCTGAAAATATATCTTAAAAATGCAATATATTCATGTTGTACAAAGAGCAAAAGTGATTATTTTTAGTTTGATGTATGGTTTCATTTTGGAAGTTTCCAACAGGAACCAGAATCATCATGAAATACTGTGTAAACATACGTTTTATTTTCCAGCAGTATGTGCCTTATCAATACTATGTGCCTTGGTAGATTTGTAATGGTTGCTTTTTGTTTAAGAATGAAAACTGATCAATTACAAAGCCTTTTACTGAAAGTGATATTTTTCCACTAGGGAAAAAAAAAATTGTTCCAAGATATGACATAGAAAAATAGAGCATCAGACAGGAGCTAACAAGATTACACATGTTAAAGATTTTCACATTCTACTGAATTTTTTTTCTGTCATAACCTAAGCAGCAGTAGGAACAGAAATATGCCCAGCGATTTATTCTGTGTCCAAGTTATAAGATTTCCCAATTTGCAGAAAAACTGAAGGTTGGACTCAATGATCTTGAAAGTCTTTCCCAACCATAATGATCCTATGATCTCGTTCAGGCACCTGAGATAGATAGTGCATGTCTTCACTGCCTGGCACCGGCTGCCATTCCTCTGCAGCTCTTGTGGCAATGATATGGGAGAGTGTGAGCATCTGTGACATTGCTAATGCCTTTTTCTTCTTCCTTTTTTTTTTTTTTTTTTTTTTTTTTTTTTTTCCCAGGGAGGAAAACTTCTGCCTGCTGTTACCAATTTTATATGGAATATTGCCAGTTAGGGGTCCTAACCTTGTCAGAATGATCCAGCCACTTGTAAGATTATATTTTTGTCCTGGTGATGGATGACTCGTTAGAGTACCCTTGAATCTGCCTTAAAGTAGTGGTGGTTAAAAGCTGAAGGATACTTGCATTTGCTGATCTTACTATTAACCTGTAATTCATAAGCTGCACTACTGATCTTTCAGACTGACTCCGTGTGCATCTGGGTTGTTTTTTGTATTTTTTTCTCTTTCTGTTTCTGTCCCTTTCTTGTCGCACATAAGCAGGTTTTCTTTACCACTTAGCTGTATAAAAAAAAAAAAAAAATCAAAAATTACATAAGGATTGTCAAATTATCATAAAATCTGATCCTCTATAATATCTATATTCCAGGAATAAAATCTGATCCACTATAATAATCTATATTCCAGGAATATGCTGACAGTTGATAACATTAAATGTCATTGAGGTGTTCACATTACCTAAACTTTATATCCTGTAATCTGTGGTCTTTCACATTATTGATGGGGCCAGAAATGATAAAGCAGCTTTGACATGTCCACCTTACATACTCAGCATGTTATAAGTGCCAGACTCATTTGTCAGTGCCCTGCATCTGGAAAACATCTTTGCCGGAAGAATGTTCTGCAGAATTAAGTAGTGTGGGAGGTGAGACTATATTTCTATAGGATTTAAAAGGGGAACCAAAGATTTTTATGAGAGGGCAAAAAAGGGCAAAAGCAATAGACCTGTGCAGTTGTGGTGATGTAATGCTTTTAAAAAACAGAGCAGAGCAACAGCAGCTTTCACTCCCTAGGGAGGGAGGAAAAAGGGTTTCTCGTGATATTTGTTTATACTCAAGTTTAAAGCTTATCTTCTTCACTAAACATTTGATTTCTGAGAACCTGCTATGCTGGAGAGCTAGAATTCTTTATACTGTGGCTAAGTTCAAGTATAATTCTACTATAGACTGCTATATTCTGCACCAGGAAGATTTGTGCATTTAATCTTCTGAACGTGCTTTAATTTTCAAGATTTTTAATTTTAATTTTAAAAATCTTGAGATAGTATAATAAAAGAATGATCAAGTTCATTTTTTTTGTAATAGAAGAATTGTCTTAGGAGCCTGAAAGAATTACATGTTGATTATTAAAACATTTGAGAAATCAGCTATTATGAATGTAGATAACATAGCTTAATGAATCATTGTCATTGGAACAGGATCCTTGTCAAAGAGGATTCAATATGAACAATGGAGTAGATTTGTAAGAAAAAGTATAGTAAGTGAGATCAATATAAATATTTGACACCAAGCTCTGGCGGACAGATAACAAACCTGCAGATTTACATTACGCATTTAAAGAAAGAAAGAAAAAAAAAAAAACAAGATTTGTTCAATTCATAGCTCTTGTATGAAATATAATCTAACAGCCCAGACTTTGGTTTAAGGCTTTCTTTCTAAGTGAAGTGGTTCAATTAGGAATACATAAATATTGAAACAGTCTTTTTTTTTTTTTTTTTTTTT
>WBNA01000660.1:0-20454 GCA_013398345.1 Nothocercus nigrocapillus | reverse complement strand
GCCCTGCTCTCCACCAATCCCCTGCTGCCACCCATACTCCTGACGAATCGTAGGCTGCCACCTGTTTCTCCTTGCAGCCAATGACCGCCGGCCACCTGCCTCAGCTTCCAGCCAATCCTGTGCCTCCACCTGTGCTCCCAGCCAATCCCGTGCTGCCCTGGTGCCGGGGGCGTTATATAAGCCCTGAGGCGGCCGCGCGGCGCCCGTGTCAGGCAGGGCTGGGGGTGACGGAGTTGCCCCTCGCCCGCCTTTTTTGGGGTGTAAATTGGTGTTTTGAGCGCTCACCGGCACCAAATATGTAGAATTAAAGCCCTTCAAACCTGGGATAAACCCCAAGACCTCCCTTTTCCCCCGCCCCAAACCCCCCCAGGGCTGCAGAGCCCCTCAGGGCCCCGGGGCTAAGGACCCTTGCGGGGGCTAACGAACCTCGGCGGCCTAACGAGCTGCGGGGGCCCTAATTAACCCTCCTGCGGTGCCGCCGGCCCCTCGCGGCGCTTAAACAAAGCGCGTTGGCGCGCGGAGCCGTCGGCTGCAGGTAACGAGCGCTGCGGGGCTCAGCGTGCGGCCTTTTCTTTTTTAATATATATATGATTTTATTATTATTATCCCCCCTCCTCCCTGGTTTCTCCTCGCTTGCTTTGCGTGTTTATTTATTGGCTTTTTTTTTTTTTTTTAACTGCGGCGGGTATTTGCATGGAGGCCGTTCCCTGCTGCTCCCGCGCCGGGAGCCTGGGAATGCTGCCGTTTCCGTGGCAACGCGCCGAGGTGCCTCGGAAGGGCTTCAGGTGGGGAGCCGGGCAGATGGAGCCGGCGCGGGACAAAGCGGGGAGGAAAAAAGGGGAAAAAAAACCCCAAATAATGTTTTTATTATTATTATGCTGCCCTTGTGATGCAGAGCTGGGTGTTTTTTGGGGGTGGTTTTGGGGGGCTGCGTGAGGGGAGATGCTGGGGGAAAAGGGGCCGAACGGGCTCAGCGCTGGCAGGAGGGTGATGGAGGGGGGGGACAGCTGATTGGAACTGACCCACGTCCCAATTTGGGGCTTTTTCGCAGGCGCGGCGGAGACGGCGCTGGGCGGCTCCGAAGGCACCCGGACCGGCTGATGGAGGAGCTGCCAGCCCCCGGGGACGCCCCCGGCGCCTCGACAGCCCCTCGGCTCCGCGTTCGCCCGCGAGACGCCCGCCTGCCGGGAGCCGACGCGCTCAGCTACCCTCCGCCATCGGCCATGTGATAACGCGGTTGCGACCGGCGCCAAAACTCGCGGCCTTAAGGCCCGGTTCCGTTTTCCAGCTGCCCCCACCCCGGGCACCCCTGTTCCCCCAGGTGCGCCCAGAGCCCTTGGTGGCTCCGGGCACCTTGGGGAAGGGGAGCCCTGGGCCTTTCCCTGCGGCAACGGGGAGATGCAGAAGCGGCCGCTTCTCCGTAGGTGGCTCCCTTGGCCCGTTCCCCCATTCCCGTCAAAAGGCTCCTCTCCTCGTTTCACACGGAGGCCCCGTGGCTCACGGAGTGCCTTGCCCTGCCCGCCCGCAGGAGGGAGGGGGACGTCTGGAAGCAGTTAATCCCAGGAATGCTGCCGGATTTCTGCAGAGATGGGAAGGGGATAGCGTCGCCCTGTAAAACCTGAGCAGCCTGAGAGCCGGCGCTCGGCGCGGCCCCTCCTCGCCGCGTTGCCCTCTCCGTTCCGCGCAAACGGAGGCTCGTGCGGAGTCCGGCATGGGCACCGTCTCCAGGTGACCACGGTCCTGCTGGGGCTGCTCATCCCACTGCGGCTCCCTCAGCTCCGTAGGGCCCGAATTCCCTCTCTGATGCGGGCAAGGAAGTGGCCCATGATTCGCCTGGCGGGTTTGCTCACCCGGCTGCCTCGGTGGGAGAGGAGCGGTGGCTCCTGGTAGCCCCTGTCCCTTGTGCCAACCTCAGGGGGCTTCTGTGCGGTTTCCTTGTCCCTGCCTCCTTGTGGAGGGGGAAACAAAGGCCCTGTGAAGGAAGGGATGCGTTTGATGCGTCTTTGATTCCCAACTGGCACAAAGCTGAAAGCCGGAGCGGCGGCGGGGAGTTTGCGAGCGCTCTCGGAGCTTAACGAGTCCGTCCCAACCTCTCCCTCCAGCGCTTCCCAAAGGAGATGCCGAAGCCTTTGGAGGAACGTGGGTGTTTGCAGGCCTCTCTCCTGCCCCGTGAGCCCGTCTCCGCTCAGTGTGGCCGCTTTGGGATCACGTTCCCAGGCCCAAAACGCGCCCCGAGTCCTGCCCAGGGCCCAGCCTGGGCTCTGGGTTCCTCTATGGGGTCCGAGGTGATGGGCGAAGCTCCGGCTCTCCCCTTGCTGTCACCAGCCCCTGCTACCACTGGGCTAATATATATTTTTAAACCCCCTCTGTAAAATAGCAGCAGTAGGTGCTGCAAGTCAAGGGCATTTGGATGTCAAACCTATGGAATCTATCACAGATCGTGGATGGGGCTTTTTGTTATCCCCGGCGGTGCTGGTTTTGTGTCAGAAAGAGCTCGGAAAAGCTCATTTCTCTGGAATAAAAAGCCCTAAAAACACGACTTTCTGCAACAAAGGAGGGAGCCGTTACTGCAGAAAACTGCTGACTGCAACCAGGACACATCGGAGCAGTATATTACTGCTTATTGGAATATTCCCTCTATCTACTTTACCATATGTTTGTCCTTCCTCATTTGAGGTTGTGCTGCTTTGTTAAATTACATGTTTAAAAGCAAGGCAGCTAGGGAGGAGAAGACGGGGGGGAGAAAAACAGAGACGTGCGGCGGGGGGAGGCTCTTCGTTCTCGCGAAACCACCTTGAAAAATGAGGCGCCTTCCTGCGCTCGCAGCCAAATCGGCCTCGAGTTTCCTTTTCAATTAGATTTCGCCGGGAAAAAAGGCAGCCGCCGCATATGAATCTTCCATTTTTTGATTCCCCTTGTAAGTCACGGTGGAACAATCGGCGCCTCTATTCATGGTGCTCTCTATTCATGCGGTAATTAGAAAGCTCGGAATGACAGGCCGTTTAATGACGGCTGTAATATGTACCTGCGTGGAGCACAACAGCTGGCGCGCTGCAGAAAATGCAGCCATGTTTCTTTGAGATGGGCTAATAGGAAAATCTTGAGCTAACAAGGAAATAAATCTCCCCAAGGCTAAACTTTGCAGAAAATGGTTTCGTGTGCAGAGAGAAAGGAATTTTAAACAAGTTGGGCCAAATTCATGCTGGCTGGAGCCGCAGCGGCGCTGCCGCCGCCTGCATCCTGACGTCGGCTTAATGGAGCTCGGAAGCGGCGGCCGGGTGGTTTTCTCCGCATTTATGCTGGAATAAATCAGCGCTGCCGCGTCCCGAGCCGCTGGGTTTACACGGGGCTGTAAAAGCCGCGGCCGGGGGGATGCGGAAGGAGTCGGAGCGCGGGATGCGGGAGACCCGGGGGCTGCGGCAGATCCCCTCCCTTCTCTGCGGGTATCGTTCCCTTCGGCACAGCCTCTGTGGGCTGGTGTTGTAGGGACTGAGGAGTGCGACGAGGTCGGGATCAAGGCAGTGATGCCGCCAGGATGTCCGAGCTCCGCTTTTCCAGCCTCCTCCTTGGGCTCGTCCAGAGGTGGCCCAAGACCTGAGGGTAGGCTGAAGGGTAATGAGTTTCTGTGTCCCTAGGCTAACTGCTTGGATCTGCAGGAAAACCAGGGCTGCCTCCTGAAGGGCTGGGGCCATCCTGGAGCTGTCAGGGCTTTGCACGGAGCCGATGGAGCCCTGCAGTCTCTGTGCCAGGGAATGGGAGTTTCCCAAAGGAGAAGGGCCCCGAGGAGACACCCCATCTCCTTGGATGCCCAGACCAATTTCAAACGGGGTGCAGTTTCCTTGGGGAGCCCTTCCAAGTGCCAGTCCCCCTTGCAGGGTCCCTCATCCCTTCTAGCTTCCCATCATGGGGCTGTTTTTCTCCCCTATGTCCGATGGTCCCGGTAGCTCCCACATTTTTTTTTCCTGTTTCCTTAGGTGATGCTTGAAGGGAGCAAAAACGAGGCAAACCCTGCAGTTCCTGCTCTCCCTCCCACATTACACCCAGGAAAAGAAGACCAAAAAAGCTGCTTTTCCTGGAGATCGGACACCAGCAATGGCTGCAAAGCCCCTTTTGCCCAGCTGGGTTCTTCCCAAGGGAGGAGAGATGCATCCCGCCAGGATGCAGTGCCCCAACGTGCACCCGCCGGAGAGACCGCTAAGCGACTCCAATGGTAGGCGCGGATGGAGGCCCCGTCCGGAGCGGGAAGCGGGGCAGGATGAGGCCGGCGGCTCCGCTCCCGCGGCGAGTGCGGGGGATGAGTTACAGCCGCGGGGCTCGGAGGCCGCGGCCCGGAGCTGCCGGAGCCTCTCCGCGCCGCAGTGATTTGCGGCTCGGCCGAGCCCGGCTCGCCGCATGCCTTCCCCAAACGGATCCATCTGAACCAGCTCAAGTTCTCGCCAGCACTAATTGATTTCTGCTTCCAGGCAGCTCCCTTTCAACCCCCCGCTAACCCCCGGCCCGTCGGAACCCGCGGATAAACCCCCAAGGTCTCAGTTTCCTGTATTCAACCTCCAAACATCTGATCAAGTGTCGTAAGTTTTGTGCATTTCTGTTGCTCCCCTTGTCTTCCCCATTCTCAGGCATCCCTCGGGACGTTCCCGGCATCATTTCTCATTTCTTCCAGCCATCTGCTCCAATCCAAGTGGAGAGAAGTTTTCCTTCCTCCCAAACTACCCTTAAAACCGCGTTAATCCGAGCAGGTTGGGATGCACATGTTTTGTTTTTCTTTTCCAACGAACGTGGGAAACGGCTCCTCAGCAAAGGAAACCGGGTCGAGCCGAGCAAAAACAGGGATCTTTCCCATTGTGACCTGCTGGTGGCAGGGAACAGTATCGGACTGGGAAGCATTGGAGTGGCCGGGAAACACAGCGGCTCTCAGGGCAAGCCCTGAACGTTGTCAGCCTGTAAATAGGAATCCTGCAAACAACTTTTCAGTGCCTTTCCAAGGGAATTTCTGTGCCGCTGCGGTCCTCCTAGGGCTGTAATTTAAGTGCTCCAAGGGGGTGCGTGTCCCCTTCCTGGAACTGCTGGCGCTCTGCATGCTGTGAATAATATTCCGCTTTTTCCATCTGTGACTAGATTTATGGCCCAGCAGCTCTGTTCAGATCTAGGTCTGATTTCGACAGTCGATGCTGGAATGTGATATTTTCCTAAATGTCCCTGTAGTGCCATGAAATCCAGTTATAAAGAAAACAAGGACATGTTTTAACAATAAAACCAATGTGCATGATCTAATTAAATGGCATAATAAAATTAGGAAATAAATGCACAAAGCATGAAAACCTGTTCCTTGAAAAGTGAATCAAATTGGCTACTAAAATGAACGTTTATTCCTTGTGCAGGAAGCTTGGGGATCCCATCCTCCTTCTGTGGGAAGGGATCTCCGAGCTCTTTCCAGGTTTTGGGAAGGTTTGGCAGTTGAGGATTGTTTTTCTCTGGGCTCTGGATGGAGCAGGAGGTAGCCGAGGGGGGGAGAAAGGAAAGAAATGTTTGCCTAGCAGATGCCGTTACCTGCTGGAAAAGCCATCGTGGGCACAAAGTTAATAAATACATCAGAAAAGAGCCCCAAACGGCACCGGTTTTCTGGAAGGGTCCCGTTTTTTGGCGGTTCGCTTTGGCGTGAGCCGAATAACGAATTGTGAGCAAATCGCTGCCCCGCGGAGCTGCCCTTGGCAAAAGACGGAGCAAAACTCCAGGGAAATCTGTTGCCCAACTCTCTTAAGCTCCTTGTGCTGAGATTATCCATATAAACCGTGATGTGCCCTCCAACAACAGGTTTCCAAGGCGGATCGAGGGAAACTGAGGCAAGGGAGTTTAAGGGAAGACCGTAATGCAGCCGGGAGCGCCGGCGCCTTCGTTGGGCGCCCTGCGTGCGAGGCAGAGGCGGAGGTGAGTTTGACTCACTGGTTTGCAACCTCCTCGCCCCGTGATTTCGGTGAGGGAAAAGGGAGCGAGGCCAAAATCAGAGCCAACACAGGGTGAACGGAAGGCTCTGATGCTCAAACACGCCCTGTGCGGAGACGGTGGCTTTGGGACATTCGGGGCCGCGCCAGACCTTCCTTGGCTGGATTTTCTAGTTGGGAAGACCTTGGAGTTTCTGGGATTTGCAGCATTTGGGGCTTTGCAAATTCTGAACTCTCAGGTTTGCCCTCAAATTTGCAACAGTCTGTGATGCTGTTGCACGGCGTCAGAGTTTGCGCAAACAGCCTGGAGGGTTTTGTGGGGGGCCGGGATCCACCTGTGTTTTCCCACCTCTTCCCTCCCACTCTCCTGGCAATGCCTCGCGACTCCGCTGGAAAAATCCCTTTTCCTTTTTTTTTTTTTTTCCCCCGCCACTGCAATCAATCCATCACCCGGCCCATCCATCAATTCGCTTGGCGCGCTCTCCCTCGCAACTGTCTGTGTCATCTTGCATACCCCCATGGTGTTAAATAATTAAACCGTAGCACGTTGTAAAAGAGAAAAAATAGGGATCTGTCTTACAGCTGCGGAATAAAATCATTTGGCACCGGTGCCGAGATCGGATATCTTTCTGGCATGCAAGGGGGCCTGTAATTCTGGGCCAAAGCTGTGCACAGATTGGGGCTGGAGGCCTGGCAGTTTGCAGGGATTTTGGCTTGCCCCTTTGCTGCATTATGCAATTTTCACCCCGAATTTCACCCGTGTTGAAAGGGAAAATTCCTAGATCAGCGAAAGCTTCTGGATGAGGTACGAAAACGGGGGAAACCTCTTCAGAAAGGGTCGTTGCTCAGTGTGCGGCAATGCTGCAGACTCCGAACTCAGAGCGGGAAGTGGGAGCCGTACGAGTTGGCGATGGCTGTCACTAAGGATGTGACATTTTATTTATTGCCGAGGAAGGGACACGTTTTGGTGCCGCCCTGGACCCAGCAGCGCTCCCAGCGAGAGCCACTGACCCCGCGTCTCCATCGCTGGACCCCACGTGCCACCAGATCCAAGCACCCTCCATCCTCGAGTGGTCCTGGCTGGAGCAGGAGACACGAGACGGGTAAAAACCCCAGGACTTTGGGATTTGGGTTGTGTCGCCTTGCATTTTGAGCAGCTAAGAAACTTTCTGATTTATTCTTGGCCCCCATTTTTCACGCTTAAGGGCATGACACACATTATCATTCACCACCTTCGTTTACATGTAGCAAACATAGGTCAATTTATTTCTAAATCCCCTTTTTTATGGCTCTATTGAACTATTTGCCACATTATTTATACGTTAATGCGATGAATCCCTCTGGATATCACACTGTCTAATAAATAACGCGACAAATCATTAAGCAGGGTGATAAAATCAAGCCATTTAAAAATACATCAACCTGTGTTGCTTTCGTGTAAAATAAGCTCCAGGGGCCCATCACAGAGAGAGAGAGGGAGAAAGACACACGCACATACACACACAAAAAAAAGCAAAACACCTTCTATTATTGAATGCCCTAGATAGCAAGGAAATTATTGTTTGTGGGTTGGGTTTGTGGGTATTTTGTGGGTATTTTTCTGTGTAGTTGTGGAGGCTGGAAGGTGAAAATGGAAGGGAGGCAACGTGGGCAGCATCTGTAGGGTGAAGACGACAGCGTCTTGCAGCCGCATGCACTGAGCTGGGGGGAACATGAGGTGAGATGGGCGTTTGCTGGTGTATTTAGGGATATTCTGTGCCGGGCATGGAAATAAGGGTGGCTGGGAAGGAATTGGTGCGGAACGGGCTTCATGGTGGCAGGGTGGGCACCTCCGCAGGTAGCTTTGCACGGGGGTAGCGGCGGTGAGACAACCTGAATCGTGGTGTAGCGTCGTTCCTGTCAGCGATGCCGAGGCCTCCGAGAGGAGCCCGGCTGGGAAAACCTGGCAGCCTGTGCTGGAACCACGTGCGATGCAGCCGGGGAGGGAAGGATGCGACCGGCAGCCGCGCGGCAGGATGGCACACGCCGGAGCGGCCCGGGCCTCCGCAAGGGCTTCACCCGCCGTCCCGTAGGTTCCGCGGGCGAAGCCGGCCTGCCGCGACACGCCGGCACGTTTGCGGCCTCCCAGCCTTGGAGAAAATCAGGGAAGTGCCACGGGAACACGGACCCACGGCACCAAGCCCCGGCTGTGCACGGAAAGAGAGGTGGGAGTGCGCTCGGGAGCAGCTTGTGGTGCCCAAAACGCACCCAGGAAACATGAACAAAACACAGCACCCAAAACACACACGGAAAAACTTCCAAAGATCCATCTTGAAGGCAGGGAGGTGACCAGGACCGGTGGGAAGTTGGTATCAGGACGGATACCTTCCTTCTCCGGCCTTGTCTGCACTGCCAGCCTTATGCAGGGATTTGCAAACACGGAGGCTCCGGCTTCTCCAGCAGATGGATCCCCCATCTCCATGGGGGCTCCCAAATCGGAGACGCCTTTTCCGAACGCCGTCTGTGCCGAGCCAAGCAAGAAAACCCACAGAACTTGTCCGCTCGCTGCTCCGGAGCCATCGTTTGCCTCTGGCACTTACAAATGATGTAATCCACTTTATTTGTGTGACAACAAAACGGTTATTATCGTAATAAGTATAATTAGCACCAGACAATTACCATAATAATACATTTCCCTTGTTCCAGAGGTACTTTTTGCAAAAAAAAAAAACAGGTTTATTTAAGATTTTTAAAGAAAGAAATAAGAATTGCTCAGCAAGGCACAGCAATAAAATTCATTGTGCTGATGCATGGGGAACAAAAAGCAGATTTCTTGGCCTCTGAGGATGCTGAGCTGCTTGAAGCAAGAGTTGGGTCTCCTGTGTCCTGTCCCATCATAAAGATCTGGTTCTCCGGGTTATCGGAGTGGGGATGCAGCTGGGAGAAAATGGGAATTAATTGGGCAGCCTGGGAAGGGCCGTTAGGGGCATCTCCTGCTGGATACAGCCCATCAAACAGTGTTACCCCTTGGATATGTCACCAAAGGTCCTGGTTTGGTGGCTTCAAGGGATGTTCCCTGACAAGATTAATGGGGCTTTTAAAGCCACTTTTAAAGATGCTGCAAGGAAAAGTAGCTGGAGGAGCCACCAGCACCACCCAGGACTTAAAACATCTATTAAGTTGGTTAGAAAATAGGAAAATAGTCTTTTATTTTTTCTTCAAATCACACCCTTTGCGTCCATCCTAGGAGCAGGGAAGCTTTTCCGCGGAACTCCGAGCTTGGCTCCGCGGACGCTCTGGCGCTGGGAGCCGAGTGTCCCATGAAGGGCTCGGCCGCCGCACTGGGGTCTTTGGGCAGCGCCGTAAAACGAGGAGGGTTAAAAACAGTGTTTCCTACAAGTGCCATGAAAACGGGAGCTTCCCGAGGCCGCTTCCGCTTGGATCCACCAGCATTTCATTGGCACCGTGTCCATCTCTCCGATGTTCACCAGCAGCTGGTCCTGCCAGAAAAACCCTCACCCTCCTCATCCTGCTGCATCTCCCCTCTGCTTTACATTTATGTCGCAGGACGGCACCCTTTTTTTGCTCAGCCTCCTTCCAAGGAACTCCAGGTCAAGCCCTGATCCCCAAAAAAGACTTTTCCTGCCTTTAAATCTTCCAGCCTCTCCCATCCGCCCCCCTTCTCCGACAGCGCAGGCGGCCTGTGGTGTAAACACGGGTCTGGCCGGGGTATTTTTAAAAGAGGCTTTGAAAAATTCACTTGAGGGCTGTTATTGCTGCTGCATTATTATTTTCAGATGCAAAAAGAGCCGCTTGGCAGCCGGCAGCCCGAGCTAATGCGATGCAAATGTGGCGCCTCCGCCGCAGCTGAACCCCTTCCGTCCCCGTGTACGAACATTCCCGTGATTCCTTGACACCGGCTCCTTGGAAAGCCACCAAGACGTCTTCTGCAAAGGATTTGCTCCTCTCCCCTCTGCTCCAGCCCGACGTTTATTAGTGAGAGGGGGGTAATGAAAATAACGTGAGCTGGCGCCGCCGACACGCGTGTGCCGGGCGGGGAAGCGAGCGCCGCTCGGAATAAGCCGTGTAAGCACCGCGGTGTCGTATTCCTGCAGCGCTCCTAGCCAGCCCAACGCCAATAATTAGCCATAAATAACACCTAGGCTCCTCACAGCAGGTTAATCCACTATAAACATGAACTGAGCCGGAGAAATAACCCCAGGATGGAAAACAGCCTGGTAGCCAAGCGAGGAGTTTTCGCAGACGGAGCCATTGCCAAGCTGCAAGTTGCTGGATGTAAACGGTGTCCTGGCTCATCCCGCGGCTGCTCCGTGCGGTCCGTCCTCGCCCGCCCGTCACGGGAAGCTCCCCAGGCTGCCAAAATCCCCGCGAGACTCCACCAAAAGGGCCGCCTGCGAGGGAGGATGTGCTGGGAACGGTGGGTTCCTCCTTTCGGGAATGAGCTGCCTGCGTTCCCTCCGGGCAGATGAGAGCTCGGCCCGTCCGCACGGGATTTCACCTGTCGCCGGTACCAATCTTGCAAATCGGAAGCGATCACTTGATGTAGAGCCCCCAGATTAGCCAGGGGCAGGGAAAGGGGAGGAATACAGCTGGAAAAACACCTTTTCTATGGGCTCCATGGAGAACTTCCCGCCCCGAAAGCTCCCAAATCCCCGCAGATGGGCAGGGAGCAGGGGGTGACGCATCCGACACCGCGTCGCCGAGACGAAAACCTGACCCCGGATCCTTGCTCGGAATGCGGCCCACACGCAATTCCCCTCGGCAGGAGCAGCCAGAACTTCACCTCAATGGAGGATTGTCAAGTCGGGCGAATTCCCACCCAAAATCTCTCGGCTGCTATTTATAAACCGGCCGCTTTCCGCGGAGCGCAGGGGGATCTCTCAATGTGGAAGAGGCCGAGCAAAGCGGCCGGAGCAGCGTGTCTGGCTCGAAGCCGGCGCCCGTGTCCATAACACTGTGCAGATGTTTGACCAAAGCAATTTACTCATCGGGTGCTTTCAATTTCTAATTTTTTTTCCCTCTTTCACTCCCATGTGCTTGAAATGCGCTTAGTTTTCTTATTTTTTTTCTCCCAACCTCTGAGCTCTCTCCAAACTCCCAGGAATAACCCCAGGGATGTCTCCCCCTCCAAATATCAGGGGGGACCCTGATACGAGGACCCCAGACCTGCAGCCACAGGGGTACCGGGTATGGGATATTTTACCCCCGATCCCTCCCTCCGCAGCCAAGAAAAGACACGGTTGCATCCGAGCCAAATGTGGCCTCTTTCCAGCTCCCATGAATGGGATATTTGGAAACGAGTTATGATTTTTGAAGGGATTTGCAAAGAGCAGGAGGGGGGCGGCAGGAGGGCTGTGGGACTAGTTTATTTTTACTCTCCAAGAAACACCTCCTATGTCATTTATTTTAAAAACGCATGGGGAAAAAAAGGGAAAGGGGATAGAGAGGAAAGAAAAGAAAGGTTATTTATGTAATTTATGCAACTGTCTTTGTGTGTCAGTGCGTGTCACATCATAACTTTGAACCTGGAGGCCAATCCCAACTGCAGGTGATGGTCAGATCTGCCAAACTTCACGGAAACCCGCAGCAGAATCCAAAGATCCCGCAGGAGCGTCCCAGAAAGAGGGGATCGGCCCTTTGCAGACATCAGAGAATCCACACGGCCGCTCGTGCTCCAGGTTGGCTTCCCGCGATCCCAGCCGTGGCGGCAGTTCCCGGGATGCTTCCCGACGTCTGGCTCGGGATCGCTCGCTTGCGTAAGCCGCGTAGCGCGGGGGTGACGGCGCCGCCAATTAGAGATCATGTGTTTGCAATTAAGCGCCGTGGCATCGTTGCGAAATAGAAATAAAACTAAAATATCAAGTGGAGCCCATTATATCGGCTAATTGGCTGGCGGCATGGAGAGGGTGTTAAAACGGGTCTTTTAACCGAGCGTTAATCTCCCCGAAGACAAACTGTTTGTTTTCACGTTTTATTGCTCTTGCTCCCACACACATTGTATATTTTGACCCGCGTGATGGACAGAGTTATGGGCGAGAACTGTAAAAAGTAATTACAAATTATGAAAAACATATATAGCCTTTTCAGGCTGCTGGATAAGGCAGTGTGGCCGGTGTCTTGCAAAGATTTAATGCTCTTGGGCTTTATTATCTCTATCTAACCATCCATCCTTATAAAGCCGGAGCGCTACAGTATGTGGCTGTAATAGCCCCAAACAACGCAGGCTGCAGAAGCGATAAGGCAGCTCGCGCCCGGAGAGCACTCGAGGGTTGTTTTATCGCTTAAACCCCGTTAAATGACCGGTTCTCCAAGGTCAAGGCGTTTGGGGCGATACCAAAGGCCCATCAATCCCTCTGACGGTAACGAGGATGGCGATCGGGGCGCTCGCGCGGGAGGATGGAGCCGCTCCGGCTCTCGGCGCCTGTGTTGCTCCGGCTGTAGTTCGAACGGGTGTTGTGGTGGTTCGCAGGCCCGCTGGTGATGCCGCTGGGCACCGGGAAGAGTGCCAGGGATGTCCCAAATGCGTGCGGGGGGCGCGTGTTGGCCCTGGTGCCGCCAGAGCCGCGTTTCTCCTCCGGGAGGGCGGAGGTGCTCGGGAAGCTCCATCTCCAGAGCCTGCCCAGGCATCATTCCTGGGG
Source organism: Nothocercus nigrocapillus (assembly GCA_013398345.1). Taxonomy (NCBI): domain Eukaryota; kingdom Metazoa; phylum Chordata; class Aves; order Tinamiformes; family Tinamidae; genus Nothocercus; species Nothocercus nigrocapillus. The sequence continues at coordinate 7,874 of WBNA01000660.1, read as the reverse complement.
GAAAAAAAAAACAAAGGCACACGTGGGAAACGCATCTACGGGCGGCGCTCGGGCGCGATGGGGCTGATACGGCGGCGGGGGCGCCCGGGCCGCGCGCTCCGGCGGCGAGGCCGGATGCCGGCGGGGAGCTGGCAGGGAAATGCAGACCAGGAGCCTGGAGCCGCTCCAGCCCCTCCACGAGGCGCCGGCTCACACGGCCCGGGCGCCAGACGAGCCCCGGCCGAGAGGCGACGGGCAGCTCCCCGCGGGAACGCCGCTCCGCTCCGCGCCGGCCTCCGGAGCGGCGGGAAGCGGGGAGCTTCTCCGGGCGCCCCCGCGCCTGCCGTTTTACGACTCGGCTTCCAGGAAGATTGAGGGCGTCCCGGAGGAGCCGGTGCCGGGCGGCGCGACGCCGGCCTCCCGTCCGCTCCGGAGCGCAGCTGAGCGGGTCCGGCCGAGGCAGCGCGGGGGCCTCTCCGGCTGGAAAGGCGAGGACGTTGTCCGAGCGCGGGTCCCGCTTGCCCTGCGGTCGGAGCCGGTGAGGAACCTCCTCCGAGGAACCGCCGCGAAGGTCCCGGCGCTCTCCAGCTTGTGCAGGATGAGGTCTCCATGCCTGAGGTTTTCCAGGCTCCGCAAAGCTGCCGGTCACGGCTGCACGAAGCCCTCCAAGATCCCATCCAGCCAACGCCGCTGCTCCCTATGGTCCCAACCGATCCGAGTCCCACTGTGACACCCCCAGGAGCTCAAAGAGAGCCCAAATCCTTCTCCTGGTCCCTCAGGAGCCAATCTGGCCGAAGGCAACCCGTGGCCTCCATTCCTCCTCCTCCTCCCCGCCATCGGAGCATCCCTGGACATGGCGCGAGACCAGCCCTGCTCCCCAGCCGGTCCCTCAGCCGTATGAGGAAGACTCGGGAACATCTTAGCTCATCATCGCGCTCAGAATCTCGCCCGTTTTTATTCCACGTGTGATTCCGATGCTGATTTACGGCACCCAGGCCCTGGATCTGGCTCCTTTCAAATTGCTCCGAACCCGCTTCCCATCGATTTAGCTTTAAGCCACCAGACGATCACTTAATACTAAGCAGCCATCGGGTGCTTTTAAATCAACTCCTACGGCCAACGGAGCGCTGGCACCGGCAGCTTTAATAGGGAAATATTCCCGTAAAGTGCCAGTCATCGGGAAGCCGCTGCCTGCACCGTTCCTGGGGCTGGAAGCCAACACGATGGGTTCCTTTTTATTAGTGACAAGGATGAGGTTTGGGTGGCGGAGGGGACAAGTGAGGAGGGACCGGCTGCACCTACGAGGCAGCAGCGCCTTGATCCCGCTGGAAAATCCTCTTCTTCGTCCTGGCTTTATGGGGCTATAAAAAGGTGCGGAGCATCTGCCGGAGGAGAGAAGGGAATAACGGAGTGGCCGTAAATCACGGCGCAATTCATGGAGAGAGCGGGAGATAAAGCAAAGAAGGACCCGTGGAGGTGGCACCGTGTCCTTCAAGGGGACAAGGCGGCACTTGGGCTCCACGGAGGTGCCAGCGGGACCTCATTAATAGGAGCCCCGTTAATAGGAGTCCCATTAATAAGAGCAGCCTCGTGCATAAGGATGTTCTCCAGCGCCTCCAAAGCACCAAGGCCGGGAGCAAAACCCGGAATCACCCGGGCGCTCCGAGCCGCATTCCCGCCCACGCCAAGGGATTTATCCCTACGTATTGGCCGCGGTTCTAATGAGAGCCGAGACGGATGCTCCGCTCGCCGCTTAATCGGCCGGGTCTTGGATTAGTGCGGATCTGCCCTTCGCGGCGCGTTGGGACTCGCGCCCGGGGAGGCGGGAGCGCGCGGTGCCGAGGGCGGCCCGCGGATCCGAGTGCGGATCCGAGCGCGCCGGCGCTTCCCAGCTGCCGCAGGAGAGCGGCTGGGAGCCGGGAGCGAGCGCCGCGGCGGAGGCGCCGCCTCCCCAAAGTGGAAGACCCCTTGGGAATGCTGGAGACGGGGCGCTGGTGCAAGGTGTCCCTAGGGATGCTCCAGAGTTGCTCGTCCACTTGGATCCCAACATCCAGTGGCCGGATGCGCAGCGAGCTGATCCCGCTCGCTCCTGCAAAGCTCTTCTCTCTCCATCTAGTGACGGCGGCAATGCATAGCAAGGCACGAGCTGCTCCCGAATCCCGGGCGAGCCGGATCGCTGCCGCACGGAGCGAGGTCTCCGGGAGAACATCCCGCACCCCCCAAAATAGATCCCTGCGGATAGGGGATCACAAACACACGGACACACCATCCGCACGGTGCCGCCCGCCCGCCTGCTGCGGCGCCCAGGGTGCCAGCATCCCGGAATCCGTGCCGGACACGGATGCGCGGGAAGAGCGTTGGAATTTCAGGAGCTTCCCCAGCGCGGGAGGCCAGGTCTACCCGGCTGCAAGGCCAAGCGAGCGCGAGCCGCCCGTGACCGCAAGCGCCTCGGCCGCTCCGGCCGCCCGCGCCGCCGTTTTCCCGCTGGTTTTCCCACTCAGCGCGGCGCCGTGATTTACGGCTCCTGCCTAAACGGTGCCATGTGCCCCGCTCTTCCGGGGGCTGCCGGCGCCGGCTGCTCCCGCCGCCGAGCGGCAGCAAACTCCGCCATCTTCCGAAGCTGGGCCGGCATAGCACGATCCCAGGGTTTTTTGCAGCTATTTTTTTTTTTTTCCCTGTTTTTCTCCGCTCCCGGCTGCTTCTTTGTCCGCTGGCGAATGTCGCCGGAGCTGGCTCGGGAATGGGGTGCTGGCATGGGATTCCGGGCGTTGCACTGCTTGTGACCACCGGTGCGGGAGCGTGTCCGGCATCGGAATCTCTCACCTTGGGGTGCAAAAAATGGGGAAAAAGGGGAAAAAAGGCAGAGATGAGAAGGAAGGCCAGGAAAAAACAGAGAAAGCAATAGGGACCCCAAGCCCTTGTTTTGCCTTGAATCCCATTTGCTTTTCTCTCCAGAAGAGAAGGAACTGGCTGGGCTGGGAATGATGGAGTGGGAAGGACACTGATGGGGATGGGGACAGGGATGGGAATGGGAATGGGAATGAGGGGCATCCTGGCTGCAAGGCGCTGCCAGCGCTGGTGCTTCCCGAGCTCTCGCTGTTCTTCCATAACGTCCCCAAGCTTTCCGCGGGGAAAAGGCGGCCGCTAATTATTTTCCCGTCAATTAAGCCCAATTAGATCCGTCTAGAGCGACTGGAAGATGCGATGGATTTTTCCGTCTTGCATTGCGCCGTGGGATTAATTGCGGGATAACGCCGGAGCGAACAGGCCTCCTGCAGCGTCATTTTAATGCAAAAGCAAAAAAGCATCCACGGATCTGGGGGGGGATTGATGATTCCCCCAGGATTTGGGGGCCAAAATGCAAAACCCCCGGAGTCGAGGAGATGCATGGAATGCCGCAACAGCCGCTCATGGCTTTGCAGCCTCCAGGATCGCCGAGCGCTCCGAGACGGAGGCGCCGACGCATCCGCCAGGTATGCAGGGAGCAAGACAGGACACGTCCGCTCGGCGCTGCCCGACGCGGAACCGGCCGGATGGAGAGCGCCAGCGTCCGAAGAAAACCATTCCCAGCTCATTTTCTTTTAATAGACATATACATTTTCACCCCTGTTTGCAATTCGCACACCATTCTTGCAAATATTCTCCCAGCTGAGCTTTTGCACCCATTGGCGAGCGCGGCAGCGAGGTGGCGTCTGCAGCTTGCACGCAGCAAGCACTTTGCACCGCTTTGCAATTGCACTGCACCATTTTGCATTGCGTTGCACCGCTTTGCAATTGCGTTGCACCGCTTTGCAATTGCATTGCACCACTTTTTGCAATTGCACTGCACCATTTTGCATTGCGTTGCATCACTCTGCACCGCTTTGCAATTGCACTGCACCGTTTTGCATTGCGTTGCACCGCTTTGCAATTGCATTGCACCACTTTTTGCAATTGCACTGCACCATTTTGCATTGCGTTGCATCACTCTGCACCGCTTTGCAATTGCACTGCACCGTTTTGCATTGCGTTGCACCGCTTTGCAATTGCATTGCACCACTTTTTGCAATTGCACTGCACCATTTTGCATTGCGTTGCATCACTCTGCACCGCTTTGCAATTGCATTGCGCCACTTTTTGCAATTGCACTGCGCCGCTTTGCAGTTGCATTGCACCACTTCGCATTGCACTGCATTGCCTTGCACCGCTTTGCACGGCATTGTACCACTTGGCACCACTTGGCACTGCTTTTTAGTGCCTTGCACTGCTTTGCACCACTTCGCATTGCTCCGGCGTGCCAGCCAAGACGCCAAAACCTCCCCACCATTCCCAAACCCTGGAAAAAAAAACCCAGCTCCATCCTCATCAGAGCCGTCCCACCTCTCGCCCCCCAACCTGGGGTCTCGCTGGCTTCGCTTTGGCTTCTCCAATGTCTAATACGGGGTTGTGCTCAAGCCGCAGCCTCGCGCTGTGCAAGCGGAGCAGGCGGCCGGGAGATGCCGGAGGGAAAACACCATTTTCCCGTATCCACAGGGAGGAACATCCCTACGCAGTGACTGCTGCTGCTCCAGGCCGCGATTCCGGCCGCCGGCAAAGCAGCTCGTTTCCAGGCTGGATTTATTTCCCTGCTGCCGGCGCCTGATTAAAGAGCCCGTTGCGAACGGCTCCTTTCTCCCCGTGTAGCTATTTATACCCGGGGATATTTATAAACAACCCCCCACGGCGCTCGGCGGATGGAGCAACGCGGGAAAACGCCGCTCGCTCCAGGAAGCCTCAGCCACGGAGGCGTCGGACGTCGGGAAAAGCCACGAGCTTCCCGAAATGGGATAAAGGGCCGTCGGTGCCGGCGCTCGGCGCGGGCGGCAGCCACCGGGTCGCGGCTCCGAGACATCCCGAGCACGGGCTGGCGGCCAAGGCGGCCCCGGGGCCGGGCCCGGCCGCTCTTGTTGGCAGCCGGCCCCGCTCCGGGATCATTCCCGGCTGGATTTATAGCCCCCGGAGGCAGCTGGAGCGGCGGGGAGCGAAGCCCAAAGGCCGCGTGTCTGGGGCGACGCTCGGAGCCGGCGGCCGGGAAAGCGGGAATTTCGCCTGCCTCCTGCCGCTCCCCGGGGGGTTCCGTAGTGGAAAATGCCGGATTTTCACCCAAAAGCAGCCTGTGGATATGGGAGTCGTGCGTCACTCGTTGCAACCTCCACCCAGGGCACATCCGCAGCCGATAAAGCCACCGGCCTCCGGAAAAGGTTTCCTGGCCTTTCCATAGCCCCAAAAGGCCGATTGCAGCCCCAAAAGCACCTGGAATGCACCGCGGGGCCGGGATTGTCTCCGGATTGCCTGGAAAGGAGCCCCAAATGGGGCGATTTGGGGTAATCGGCACCAGGCGCCGTAATGGGAATGGATCCGTCGGAGCCAGCTGCAGGAGCATCCGAGTTCCGCGCCGGTGTTTCCCGGCAGACGGGGTTGGATTTGCAGCTCCATTAATGCCCTTTCCGATTAAATCGGATGCACAAAGCCATATGCTTTGTGCATAAAAACGGGGGAAAAAAAGAAAAAAACAGGAAAAAAACGAGGAAAAAAACGTGGATTTGGGGGGTGGGCTGCGGTGGGAGAGCAGCCCGGAGCAGAGCGGGCCGGGGCTGGTTTAAAGAGCAAAAATGAGGAATAAAAACACGGAGATTTCAGCCCGGAGAAAACCTTATTTTCCTTTTTTTCTCCTTATTTTTATTCCTAAAAAAAAAAAAAGACAGAAAACGGAGCGAGCAATTTGCACGTCTAGCACCGCCAACGGGGAATTTCCTCCGGGGGCGAATAAATAAAAGGGAATGAAACCTGCGGGAAGGAGCGTCGCCTGACCTTTTCCAAGACAATTAAAATCCTGATGGAAATGGCATTTCGAACGGAATAATCAAAGCGTTGCATTAAAAAATGAAAAAAAAAAATCCAGATTTCTTTCTTTTTTAACACATGGAAGGTTTTTTTTTTCCCTCCATCTGCCACCATCATCCAGGGAAGTTTTCTGATCCCCCCTCCCGGAACAGGCGCTTCCCGGATTGCTCCCGGCTCCGCTCTCATTAGCACCCGGCCTTCGTTAGCAGGTCTTATTAGGGAAATATCCCCCAAATTTTCTTCTCCGTTGGCTTTAAGGGGCTCCGGAGCTTGGAGGGGAGAAATTCCCAACCCCCCTTTCCTCCCGCAGCCGCTTTTATTCCCCCCTTATCCCTCTTTCCCGCTGCCTCGCTTAGGTTTATGGAGCATCTCTGCGGTGCTCATTACCACGGCTCTGCTCTTTCAGGCTATTTTAAGTATTTTTTTTTTTATTATTATGGGATTTTACGACCTTTTTTTCTCCCCATTTTTTTTTTTTTTGTTTTTCCCAGGTAATATCAAAAAAAAAAGGGAATGGGGGGAAAAAAACATCCCCCAGCCCCGGAGCCTGGAGGGACCCGATATAAAATACGGAACAATTTGTCAGTTCCAACAGGAAATAAAAATGATATATTGGAGGGATGGAGCCAATTGCACCCCCACCCGCTCCCATCTGCAAGCCTTTCCCTCCCGTTGTCGCAGGGAATCTGCCTTTCCGGGCATATTTGGGATTTTTTCCCGCATTTTAGGGGGGGATTTTTCCTCCGGTGGGGTTTTATTTCCCCCCTACGTTGGCAATCCGGAGCTGTTGGAAAAGGGGATTGACCAGAGGGGTCCTATATCCCGATGCGGATAAATCGTCCTTCCCGCCAGCTCATGAGCTTTTCCCGGGATATTTCGGGGTTTATTTTGCGGGATAATCCCATCTCGGGGGTGCCGCGATCGCTGCTTTTGCATCGGCCGCACAAAACTGCAGTTTTGCACCCAAAAAGAAAACGCGGCTGCTGCTTTTGGACCCGGCTCAGCCTTTGCCGCTACCAAAACACACGGGAAGCGCCGGAAAACATTCCGCCCTTGGGCCCAAACCCGCTGGATCTGCAGGTGGCAGAAGAGGGGAATAAGGAGCTTCCCCAGGCCATTTTTAGGGGAAAAATAAACAAAAAATCCCTAATTTTAACCCAATAATTAATCAAAAGAGCTCAGGCCACCCCAAACCATGCCAGTAGTAGCCAAGGCTGGGGAATGTCGGCACCGGGATGCGAAACCCTTTTCCAAGGCTTTTGCCAAGGTGGCATCCGCAGTATCCGCCTGGGAGCGCCCCGGGGGCAGCTCCCCCTCCGCGCTGGAGGGATTCCCTGGAAACAGCGGCAGGAGCGGAGCAGCCGCCCGCCCTGGATGGAGGAAGGGCTGAAAAAAAAAAAGTGCCAGGAAAAGCGGCAGGAAAAGCGGCAGGAATAGCCCCGGGAATAGCCGCTATCCCGAGGTTTCGCGGTGGCTTTCGGTCCGCCTTTCCCGACGGGAGCAGGGTGCCGGCCCTCACCATGGCATCGGGCCTGCAGGGCCCGCGGGGCCGGCGGGAGCAGGAGAAAAACGGGGGGAAAAGGGAAAGGGGAGGGAAAAAAATAAAAAAGATAAGGAAAATCCCAAGCTGTGGCGGAGCCGCTTGGGAAGGACAAAGGACGGAGGTGCCGGAGCGGAGACAAAGCCCCAGTGCGACGCAGGCGGTTCCGAAATCCCGGCCCCATCCCTATGGATCCCCTCCCCGCTCGGCTCCCAGAACAGGGTGGTTTTCCAGGGGGAGGGATCCCAAGAGCCGGGATGGGATCCAGAGCATCCCGGAATGCCACAGTGGCGATTTTTTGGAAGCAGTGGGAGGGGGAGGGAGGGGGCTGCAGGTCAGATGCTCCTGGTGAAGGGGAGCAATCCCAAAAATACCTGGGAACACCGCATGGATAACGCAGACGTTCAGAACGGACAGACGGACAAACGGGAAGGATACAAAGGAGTTTCCTGCTCCCTGGCTGCCTGCGGATCCCCCCCACCCCATCCCTCTC
>WBNA01000659.1:72451-91677 GCA_013398345.1 Nothocercus nigrocapillus | reverse complement strand
TGCGGGCCCAGTAGTCTTGCCCATCCACTAACCCTATGACCCAGAAGCCCTTCTCTGGGGACAGAGTCAGTGTGCCTTTGCGAGTCACAGGCTCTCGGGCAATGCCCACTTCCCAGTTCCTTTTCTCCCCAACATCCACTTCCCAATAGCGTTTCCCTGATGTGTATCCTTCCTTTGCCAAAACAAAGAGATGGGAGTCAAATCTCTTCTCCGTCCTGGTCACATTTCTTATTTTACCAGTATCTTTCACGCTCTTTCCATCTTGAGACACCTCCAGTCTTGGATGAGCCGTGTCAGCATCCAGGGTGACATCAACTGCAACAATCAAGCAATTCCTTAATTAGCAGAAGTCATGAGGTCTGCTTCTCAGAGTCTTTCTATGCTACCACTTAACAAGAAAAAAAGAAAAAAAAAAAAAAAAGAGGAAAAGGAGAGAATCATGCTAGACTTTTTTGTCCTGAAACCATAATGGCCATAGGAAGCACAGTAGGACAAAAAAAGACATTTATCTCTTCAGGCAGCTGCAAACCAGCTGGGAATCAATGCAGATAATCACATATATAATTGTCCATAAGAAATATGACAACATAGATTGAAATTTTGCAGCATGTTTGCTAAAAAGCTCATAATCTGGAAAAGATGCTAGCATGAGTTACGTTGGTGGGAATCAGAATTCTGTATATGCTGATATAAATGATGCATGGGAGATTTCCAGGTTGTGGGTCATGATACAGGCAGAACAGTCATAGGGAACCTGAAAAAAGCATTCAAGGTCCTGCAGCAGTGGTGAGTTTTCTTGTCTACTCTGCCCAATACCAATGTGATCAAATATTTAAATGACAGAGCTGTGAAGCTCATGACTTGATCTAAATTTTCATTGCAATAATGCCATAACCCTACCTGCTCCAAAAATTTCTCTTTCTTTCAATGTGACCTGCGAGGCTGCAATGGGTATAGAATGAGTAGTGATCTCCCCTAGCTCAGCTCTGATCTAAAGCTTAAGGAATTGCCCACCTACAGGAGAAAGACTGAGACAAGATATTTATGCAAAAATTCCTAAGGGGCTAAAAACAGGATGGGAGACGGGCTGAAGTAGCTAACCCAAGAAACTCCCACTCCATTGCCGTATAGGGCAAGAGTTCTGGCAGTGCTTGAATAAGAAAAAAGCAATCACACTGTGATTATTGTTCTCTGAATGGATTGGAGTGCACGTGTTTTCCGGAGCTGCATGTCATCTCTGAGGACTCACACTCAGCATGTATTTTACGCTTACCTGAGTAACGCTGCACTTTGGCAAACTCTGTGGGGAAAGGAATAAAGCAGGCAATGAGTAGATCCACCAAGGAGTGCTGTCCTCAATTGTAGGAGCACACAACCCATCCACTGCCCATACAGACTGTGTTTTTCTGCAGAAATGTGTTTGCTCCATAAGCAGGTAAGCACATTAAAAGATTTGAATATCTCCAGAGGAGATTCCACAGCCTCCCTGGGCAACCTGTTCCAGTGCTCTGTTCCAGTCACCACCAAGAAATATTTTTCCTCATACTCAGACGGTACTTCCTTTGTTTCAGTTTGTGGCCATTGCCTCGTGTCTTATCACTAGGCACCACTGAAAAAGTCTGGACCCGTCCTTTGGACACCCTCCTGTTAGGAATTTGTACCCGCTGATGCGATCTCCTCTAAGCCTTCCCTTCTGCAGGCTGAACAGGCCCAAACAGCTCAGCCTCTCCTCATAGCAGAGATGCTCCAGTCCCATAATCGCCCTTGTAGTCCCATGCTGGACCCTCTGTAGTAGTTGCATGACCCATGGCTTGGTCTTTTAGCATGGTGTCCAACCCATCCTAAACTGGAGGAATGTCTGAAGAGAAAAGGTCATGGCGAATACCAGGATAGTGGAGATGAACTATGCGGGCTCTGACAAATATCGGACACTGCAAATTAAGGTTGTTTCTGTTTCTTGGGGAGGGAGGGAACCCACGGACTAGCTGCTGGGGAGAAAAAAGGAAGGATGGAACTGGTGAGACAATATAAAAATTGTGTACCATATTTAGAGGTAGTGGAGAGCCAAAGAGAGGGGATGGAGAGGGAGCTTTAGCACCTGTCTCTACTCCTCCTTTTGGAGGTGGCAGTGATGAAGTGATGAGGAAGGCCAAGGAGCCACCCTGTAGACAAGGGCTTTTGATTCTCCACTGCTTGCAAGGTTATGCAGAGCAGCAGCTCAGAGATTGTTTCTCCAGTGCACCTGGCTGTCTCTGGGGGGATGAAGGCCCAGCTCATGATTTCCCTGCTCACCTATTTTTCTCTCCAGCTCAGCCATGCAGCTGTCAGACCCGTACTCCTGGACTGCTTTCTTCTCTCTGAGGTGTAAGGAACCCAGCTCTGCTGTGGAGTGCTGGTGGTCACTCTGCATGCATGCCTGCATGCTCTCCAGAGATCTCTGCACAGCTTGAACTTCTTGGAAGAGTTTTTGGAGGGCGGAGGTGCTGGTTTCTTCCTTTGGAGCAGGTGTTGAATGGTTAGCTGCTTCCACATGTCTCTGTAAAGTGGCCAGTTTCTCACTTAGAATATGCTCCACCTTCTGAATGGTTTCCAGGTCCCTTGTGGTGTTTCTTTCCAGTGCCTTTCCTGAGGAAGAAGAGAGGTATCATTGGGACTCTGAGGTGCTCTTCCTTAATGTAAGGCCAGATATCTCTAATGGAGAGGGTCTCTTTTGCAGGCATAGTAAAAATAACTCCTCTCTCACTTGAGCAGCTCAAAGAAACTGCTTCATGAGATTTTTTGCGATATTACATGGGCAGAAATGTGTTAGTTCTATAGGTAGGATAGCACACTAGAATCTCCTCTGCTATCATGCAGAGAGGGACAGTCTATGGGAAACTGCGGATGGCTTTTTCTTTTGGCAGGGTCTTGAACCCAACCTGAAACCAGGGGAGGAATGCCTGAAGGGAAGAGGTCATGGTGAATGCCAGGACAGAGAAGATGAGCTGTGCAGCCTCCCAGATCTTCTGACACTGTAAACAATGTTTGTTTGTGTTACTATTGGGGAGGGAATGCACTGAATATGTGTTAGTGGTGGGAAGGGAACGCACTGACTAACTGCTGGGTAGGACAAAGAAGGATGAAAGTGGCGAGATGGGTTTTCAAGACTGTGTGGCTTACAAAGCATCCTGATTGGATGCAAAATAAGGCAAGTTGAAAAGGCAGTGAAAGGACAGGAGGTGTTAGAAAGTAGACTTCGAAAATCTGATATAGAGACAGCCTGGAAGTTGTTAAAAATTTTGTTCCTAAACACATTGTTTAGATTTGGGGTCAGTCAGCTCTATCAAAATCTGTGTGTTTCGCTTTCCTACAAGAGTATCCCAGCAAAGAAGTTATCAGCTCATGGGCACATTTAAAAGTGGAATAAAATTTGGGTCAGACTTTGGATCCTGTTATCAAAGTTGTCAAAGAACTAATAAAGGAGTAAAATATCTCACAGGTACAGGACAAATCATGGCAAAGTAGCATGGATGGGAGAAATGTCCTTGCTTGTCTTCTCTACTTTTGTTTGGCATAGTCATTACCTGAGATAAGTTCCCTACAGAAGGCCATTGTCCCTGTGGGAGGTGACGAGAGAAGGGAGTAAAGGAAGCAGGAGGTGTTGGGGGAATGGTCTTGAGCTCGGAGGCACAAATCTCCTATATCAGCTACCTCCTCCCACTGGCATGGCCAGCTCCTGCTGCCTTTCCTTCAAATCAATATTCACCTCCTAGGGTCCAAGGGTCTCTGCACTGGCCAAGAAAGAGCAGCAGAAAAAAAGCACCATGTCCATGTTTTTTCTCTGGATTTCTTTGTCTTGATTTTGCTGGCTGGAGGAAAGATGAAGGAAGAGCACAGGCCGTGTCATGCTGCCTGAATGTGCCACAAAGGGATGCCAGTCCAGTCAGGGTCTAGAAATCATCTTTTCCCCTGCTGCATGAGGATTGCTAGGTCTTTGAGGGAGAAGACCTGCTGACCCTGCAGAAAATGACCAGAGAAAGGGAGCAAAGGAAGCAGGAGATTTTGAGGGACATGACTGAGCTCAGAGGGAGACATCTGCCCTATGGTGGGCTGGGGAAGTGCCCATGCTACAGATTACCTTCCACAGGGAAGGGATGAAGAAGGTGCTTGGGCACTTATTCTCACCTACTGCTCCTGAAGATGGTGGAGGGGAAGAATGGCCAAGGAGCCACCTCGTAGAGAAGGACTTACCATTTTCCATTGCTTGTGAGGACATACAGAGAAGCAGCTCAGAGCACATTGTGGCTATAGTACACCCTTCTGTCTTTGGGGAGATGAAGGCCCAGCTCACGATATCGCTACTCACCTAGCTTTTTCTCCAGCTCTGCCAAGTAGCTGTTGGACCAGGACCCCTGGTCTACTTTCTCCGCTTTGAACATTGTGTCTTGCAGCTCTGCTGCAAAGTGCTGGCGGTCATGCTGCATGGATGCCTGCATGCTCTCCAAAGATCTTTGCACAGCTCGAACTTCCTGGGAGATGTTCTGGAGGGTTGGAGTGGAAGTGCTGGTTGCTTCCTGTGGAGCAAGGGCTGCAATGTTGGCTGCTTCCACAAGGCTCTGGAAGGTGGCCAGTTTCTCACTCAGAATCCTCTCCACCTTCTCCTGAATGACTTCCAGGGCCTTTGCAGTGGTGCTTTCCACTGTCTTTCCTGAGGAGAATGAGAGGTGTCACTGGGGTATCCTTCATTCAGGCAAAACCACATCTCTCTAAAATGGAGAGTCCCTTTCCATGAGTACTAAAACTAGCCCCTCTCTCACTTGGGCAGCTCAAGGACCTGCTTCATGAGATCACTGTACTGCGCAACAGGCAGATTTATGAAGTGCCTCTTCCATGGGAATCAGCCTTGTTTTGGCCAGTATGCTACTGGGAAGAGGGAAAGCACACAAGGTGTGACTGGGAATACCTCTACCTGTGAACCAGGCATGGGACTTCCCAAAGGCCTGGACGCTTGGACTCAGACTCCCTCCCTTACAGCCCGAGGTCAGCTATGTTCACTTCTTAGACTTGCCCAAATCCCATTGCCCTTGTCTCACAGCAATGTGCACCTTGCAGGGTGCAAGGGAACAGGCAATGGACAAGGAACGGCAGCATAACACAGAAGTATGTCAGCTGTTTTTTTGTGCCACAAAGGCATGCTAGTCCAGTTAGTAGGTAGAAACCACCTCTTCACATGGGTTGCTTGGACTGTGTGGAAGAATCCCTGCTGTCCCTACTGGAGGCAACCAGGGAAAGGTGAGAAGGAAGCAGGATATCCTGTGGGACATGTCTGAGCTCAGAGGGAGATGTCTACCCTATAGTGGGTTATGAGAGAGTGCAAGTTACAGAGTCCCTTCAAAAGGGAGAGGATGAAGAGGAAGCTGGGGCACCTGTGCTCACCTCCTGCTGCTGGAGACAGCAGTGAGGAGGATGGCCAAGGAGCCACCTTTTAGGGAAGGACTTGCCATTCTCCACTGTTTGCAAGGCCATGCAGAGAAGCGGCTCAGGGCATGTTGTGGCTATAGCACACCCTTGTCTCTGGGGAGATGAAGGCCCAGCTCGCCATGTCCCTGCTCACCTAATTTCTTCTCCTGCTCTGTTACATTTTTCTTAAACCACGACACCAGGTCCTGGTCTTTTTTCTCCAGTTTGGACGTTATGCCTTCAGGCAATGCTGCAGAGTGCTGGTGGTCATGCTGCATGTGCACCTTCATGTTCTCCCAAGATCTCTGCAGAGATTGAATTTCGGAGAGGATCTGGAGGGTGGAAGTCAATGTGCTGTTTGGTTCTTCTGAAGGGGATGCTGCACCGTGGTTGCCTTTCACATGACTCTGTAAGGGGCCCAGTTTCTCACTCAGAATCCTCTCCATCTTCTCCTGAAAGGTTTCAAGGTCTGTTTTGGTCTTTCTCTCCACTGCTTCTCCTGAGGAGGAAGAAATCGTCACTGGCACCTTGAACTATCCTTACTTCAGGTGAGAGCATGTCTCTCTAACGGGAAGTGTCTCCTTGCGAGGCATACTGAAAATAATCCCTCTCTCATTTGAGCACCTCAAAGGGTCTGCTTCAGGAGATCACAGTAGTATGAGATGGGCAGATCTGTGAAGTGGTTGTTGGCAGGGAATCTGCACTGCTGTGGCAAGTATGCTATAGGGAGGAGGGAAAGCACACAAGTTGTGATTGGGAAGTCTTCAACGGGTGGAAGAGCTGCGGGTCTTCCCAATGTCCTGCACTCAGGCTCCCTGTCTTACAGCCCTGGCCCAGCTAACTGTGTAGCTCAGGCTTGGCCAGTTCCCCTTGTCCTTCCTTTTAAGCAATACCCACCTCCCAGGGGCCAAAATCACAAGCACTGGCCAAGGAAGACCAATAAAACACAGCACTTTGTCTACTTATCTCTCTGGATTTCTTTGTCTTGGTTTTCCTGGCTTCAGGCAGGATGGAGAAAGAGGTTACCACAGCAAAGGGAACATGCTATTTTGGGGGACATGCCTGAGCTCAGAGGCAGATATCTGCCCTAGAGCAGGCTGCTGGAGAGCCCACAATACAGACCTCCCCTCACAGGGGGTGGATGGAGAGCGAGCTTGGACACCTTTGCTCACCTCCTCCTCCTGGAGACAGATGGTAGGACTATGGCCAAGGAGCCACCTTGCTGAGAAAGGCTGTGGCTATAGCATGCTCTTCTGTCTTTGGGGAGGTGAAGGCCCAGCTCACAATATTTCTGCTAACCTAGTTTTCTCTCCAGCTCAGCCAAATTGCACTCGGTCCAGGACTCCTGGGCTACTTTCTCCACTTTGGACATTATGCCTTTCAACTCTGCTGTGGAGGTTTTGCGGTGAAGGTACATGGATATCTTCATGCTCTCGAAAGATTTCTTCAGAGCTGAAATTTCTTGTGATAGACTTTGGATGGTGGGAGTCCAGGTGATGATACATTCTTCTGGAGGGGGTGCAGCGTAGCGTGTCACTCCCACATGGCTTTGGGAGGGGGACTGTCTGTCACTCTTCTTCCCCTCCTTCATGTTTTCCAGGATCCTTGTGTTTCTCTCCACTGCCTTTCCTGTGGAGGAAGTGTGGAGGAAGAGAGGTTTTACTGAAACCTTGGGCTGTCTTGCTTTCAGCTGAGACCAGCTGTCTATTGGTCTATCATAGAGGGTTTTTCCTTTTTTTTTTTTCTATGAAGAGAACCAGTCCCTACTTTCATGAGAGGAGGTGAAGTGATCTAGAAGCATCTAGAAGTGATGCTTTTCTTTTGTGAAACAGAAATTGTATGGTTTGTACCCTGTGCCTTTCTGATCTGAAGAAGGGAAGAAAAGAGAGGAGTGGAGAGGAGAGGAGAGGAGAGGGAAAAGGGAAAGGGGAAGGGAAAAGGAAAGGGGAAGGGGAAGGGCAAGAAGAAAAGGGGAAGGGGAAGGGCAAGGGAAGGGGAAGGCAAGGGAAGGCAAAGGAAGGCAAGGCAAGGCAAGGCAAGGCAAGGCAAGGCAAGGAAAGATATGTAAAAGCATTACATCCCTTATGAGAAAGTTCTGGGAGAGAACTCTGTGCAGCTAAGCATATGACCCAATGAGAAAAGAAAGATTGACCAAGAAGATAGTGTGAGAATGTGTAAAGATAACCCCTGGCAGACCCAAGAACACCCAGGACAAGACACCACCAACATCACTCACAAGACTAGAGCAAAGTCTGCAAGAGTAGACTACCCAAAGATGGGAGCTCCTCTTAGTGTAACACATTTTGGTGGGCAATTGCAAGCAGAAGTTTGAACTTCACAGGGGAGAAGGGGAGAAAGCTTTCATGAAGTCCCCTTCTTCCCAGTGACATCACTTTACTGCTTGGTTGTTTTTGCTGTGTTGCCTTGTTACAAAAACTATCTACCCTTTGATGTTCTTCTTGCTCAAGCAAGACCTCTTTCTGTGGCTCTGGTATATAGGCAGCTGAGGGGAATGACAGACAATGTAGAAAGACCTACTGTGTCTTTTACTTACGTCTTTCCTGTACTTCCAGTCTTCTTTCCCCATCGGTCTGATGTGAGGGGATCCTCGGGGCACTCACACGGGAGTCCACCCTTCTTACTTCCATTGGGGAAAGTCCTCTGTTAAGGCTGACATGTGGTCTTCTTTCCCCTGCAATGTCCTTTGAATGGTATCTCTGATCTGTCTTTGGTGACTTCTCTCCTCCCAGTTTTGCTGTGAAATGTGTTTTGTTTTGGCTGGTGCCTGCTAAAAGCAAGGAGACACACTCTGGTAAGCCCTTAGCCACAGCCACTTGCTTTGCAGCTCACCTTTTTTGTTGTTCACAGGAGTGACCCTAATGCTGAGGACAGGTCATGGTCATTGGCAAGCATTCCCTGCAGAGGTGTTTAGTTGATTGATTGTTCCGCTCCAACCTTGCCTCTTGAATGAGTACCATCAGGAGAGCGGTTCTCCTTAGGCCATCAGGTCATGACTGCACACAATCCAAGATGTTTTTCCTCATCATGGGCCCTGTGACATCCTGCACTGCTACATCATGATGCATTCTATTCCTGTGTGGTGCTGGAGGGCAGGAAGAAAGCATGAGCACTTTACCTTCAGCTTCAACATTCGAGCGTGACTGTTGCACATCTTTCACTGGAAATGGAGAGCAGTACAGTGCAGGAAAGCGTTATTGGCCTGACACCAAGGTCATGTGCCCTACCAAGGAGATGCATCCTACCAACATGCAGGGCAGGTTTTATGCTGCTAACTCTTAAGGATAGCTGTGAGAATGCACCTGAGGGAGAGAGGTCAGACTACCTCATTCTGCTTCTTCCCTTCTCCTCACACTATGCTCATTAGAGCCATCCATTATGCTCTTTCTCTTTCTGAAGAATTCATCTGAATTTTTATAGCCTTGGAAGAATCTTGTCTGTGCTTGGAATTTTGGCCTGCCATTTCCCTCCCAAGTCACAATGCTCCTGCATGGGAGAGAGTTCAGGAGTTCTCCAGGGGCAACTTCTGCCCAAACAGGATGTGCAGTGAGGCCCGAGCATGTTGCTCAGGTGTTTTTCCACACGTGATGTGTGTGGAAATCGCAGGGACTGGAGATGTGCCTTTAAGTGCTGCTGCAGCTAGGAAAGCCCACAGGTAGTTAAGTACTCAGCCAAGCAGGAGCCCCAGCAGGCAAGCTGACAGCAGGGAAGTGGGGAGAAATCCAGCCAAAGTGCGTGGGTGGGTGTGCCTACGTTCCGTCTGCATTTGGTAGGGTGAAGAGAGGAAAACAGGATCTTGTGCTTTGCATGTGAGATTGATGGAGCACTTCTTAAAACACCTAAGAATGGTCAGATGAGAGGATGTTCTTGCACAAGTGAAATGAGCTAAACTGACCCCAGGATGTAGAGCAGCATTACTGATATACATCTTCTGTCAGTATTACTTACATCTTCCCTGACTTTCCTGTTTGCCCTGTTTGGCTGCTCTGAGCAGTACTAGACTCTGTTTCTGTTAGAATGGTGGCATTTACATCTGCCTAGACCTGCAGACTTGTCTTGTGAGGCAATAGAATTAGGTGTAAAAGACAAGCAGAGCCATTATTTATGTCAGCATAATAACGGGGGATAAAATATATACATAATAATAATAATATAATAATAATAATGAGGGAAGGCTTCCTTCTTGGAGAGTAGTGATGTGCCCAGTTTGTGGGATTGCCCATATTGCCTGCCAACAGCGGGCGGAGAATGGCTTAATGGGAAGGATTCAGACTTTAAGTGTACTGGAGTGGGATTTGAAAATGCTGCTCTTTCAAGAGAATCCCCATTCCATGAGATAAGATGACATTTTTCTTTTTGGCAAGTGGGGAATGTGCAAAAAGCAAAGCACTGCTTCGATTCAGTGCCTTTGAGCTCACTGCTCTTGCACTGAGTGCATTGCAGACTTCTAAACTGTGCTGTCCTAATCCATGGGCATTAGAGAGACCTTCCAAGTAATTCAAACCGCTCCCAATATTTTGCGGAGTGCACACATAGGCTGGACATTCTGGACTGCAAAAAGTGAAAGAAAAGGAAAGAAAGGGGCAGTGTATCTGAAATCTTCACACCAGCTGTCAAGGGTGACACAGGACCTGCTAGAGCTCTGTGTCCTACTGGAATGGCATTTGGAGGCCAGGCTATACCCCCACACTTCTGTCAATGGCATTAATTGGACCAAACTGGGGATATGTAATCTCTGGTCTAAATTCAAATCCTTGCTCTATGTCAAATGAGCCACTCCACCACAATGCAGAGGTTGTAGCGATGGAAGTTTCTCAAATGAGCTAATGGCAAATAGATTCATAATGATCAGGGATACTTTGAGCCCTGGGGCTTGCTGTTCTCTAACCTGGCAAAGGTCAAGCTCTTTGCCCAGAGCCCCCCATTTGCATCAGAAACCATTAAGTTAACGACTCACCTAACAGCTGTCTTCTAATTCTGCGTGATTATGAGTAGCCAGAGCACTGTTAAGACTGTGGGCTTTGTCCCAGTTCAGGGCTTTCCTCTGACACCCTTCTCACGCTCTGTAAAACTAAACTTTGAGGTCTTCAGACACTCCCCTGCTTTACACATGGAACTGACCACACGCAGCAGGAACTGCATCCAGAATACTTACCTGCATGTTCAAACATACTTCTTATCTGTTGGAAGCCCTTTGGAGGGTCCTGGTGTCCTGGACATTATGTTCATATGGTGAGAAAAGGAGGAGAAAAAGAGGAAGATTAGTTAAGACCTTTCCCTTGCCTTGCATCTGTGTGCCGAAGGAGTCCGGGCTGCTGAGGACCCCATGGACTTGCTGTCACCTGATATCCCTGCGGAGTGCCTTCTTACTTGGACCTCTGCAGTGAGCCCGACTTCCCCCTTGGAGGAAGAGAACACCGTCCTCACAAGAAGCCAACAAAGATGCATGGGACACCTTTTTTGAAAAATGCCACGTGCAGACAGAAAACCAAATGTGGTCTTTTTTTGTCAGGCAATACAGAAAATGGCTCTGGTGACTAGCAGAGACTCAGTTTTATGAGAAAGGATGTCTCCCTTTGAGCTCTTGCCTCTTGCACAGAGTATATAGCAATCATGTAAACCCCGCCTTCCTAACTGAGCATCATTACATACAGCTTCTGCAATCTCTAGTCACTTTTTCTGTGCATGAGAAATGACTACCTTCAGGCTGAAGCTTGGACTTTATATTGAGCCCATCTAAGGAACAGCATTGCGAGCACTAGACTTTCTTCCACTGACACTAAGGACTAGTTGCTCCTGTGCCACAGAGTTGTATTGCCAGTGACTAAGATTACAGGGAAGGATGTTTTTGTAGACTGAAAGGGCAACACAGTAGAGAAGGGGGACTCATTTCTGACCCTTAAGTCATGCACTAGTTGCCTCCCATGATTCTCCCCAGGGATTCAGGCTTTATTGAGCACCCACTCTCCTTCTACACCCCAAATGGAAGAGGACACTCCATTCTTACTACGTTTCTGCAACATGTCCTCAGGTCTTCTGCTTTCCTTGGCCTTTATCTCCATATTCAATCTGCAATGCAAATCCAAATGTTAGCCCTTTGCTATGAATGATGTTTCATTCTGGCATGCTGCTCATCGGCTGGCAACAAAGGGTGCAAGGGAATGGAAGACCATGACTGCCGCGTGATCCGATGGACTCAGCCATCGGAGAACTGGCCACTCTCCTATCTTGTGGTGCACTTTGGCTTCCATGTACTTACCTGGCTATTCAGCTGTACTCCAATGCTTTCCTTGCTAAAACTGTATCAAGGCATTTCTTGTGTCTGAGGATTGCAGAAGAACATATTTGACCCAAGACATATTTTTGCACAGGTACAGAGTAATAGAAACCTTGTCTAAGTGGAAACTCCATGAAATTAACTCTAATCATTGAGGTGGACTGCAGTAAGGTTTCTTTAAAGTCAACAGAATAAAGTATCTCAGTAGTCTAAAGTGATGCTCAGAAGAGCATGCTGACAGAGCCTCTCCATCCTTCTCTATTGACACGAGAGGCTGTTCTCCCAAAGCTAATATTAGACTTTGTGGAACACCTCTCAGAGCTGTCTAGGGGTGAATTTCCATGGCACAAATGTCCACTCACCAAGCCAGGAATGTGACTTCATGACTGGAAACATTCAGACTCACCTAGACCTAAACATATCTGCAAGAGCACCCTGCCCTGCTACTGAGGTTTCTTTACCAGGCTTTTTTGCTGCCAGCTTGTCGTCTGCACTGTGCTCCCAACAGTCATAAAAAGTGTGTGAGTGCCTGTGTGAGTGTGTGCCTGTGTCTGTCTTGGTGTGGGGAGGAATGTCAGAGCAGCGCTCCCAATGCCTGAGGTTTGTTAAGAAATCAAGGGCAGAAGGCAATTCAATTCCAGAGTACATGGCTTAAGAAACTTCATAGGATGGCAAGCACAAATAATGTGAATGTGTCATGTGTACATACGAGTAAAGACTTCAGTGTATAAGTATATCAATGAAAAGGCAGCTATAAAAGTGCCTCCTTGAGACTTTAAGCCCACTGAAGAACAGCTCTGCCAAGAGCAGAGAGGGCAGAGCAGAGAGGAGCAGGCAAGGAAGGCACGGTCACCACAGGGAGGAAGAGAAACCATGAAGGGAAGCCTCCAAAAACCCTCGTCTGCCTCAAGGTGCCTAAACCCCTCACTGCACATCTGTGCCGACTTCATGCAAAGTCCAGACACTCAGCGCATGGGTAGATCACCCCAGCCTAGGACACAAGTGTCCGGGGTGTGGAGGAATGGAGGTAGTGCCACTCCTGGAGTTTGGGGATTGAATTCCCACTAGAACCTCTACCCCAGAGCGAAGAGAAGCCTGTGCTGGCATGTGATGTGACGCTCTCTACTCTTACTAATTTCTTTTATCCATGAAGTGTTTCCCAACCAACTGATCATATGAAGTGAGAGCAGGTGAAAGCAAGGGGACTCCACGTCTCCAGGATGATTTCCCCTTGCAACAGAATGAGACGGAGCTATGAAATCCCAAAGAATGAAAGGCAATAGATGGAGAAATGCCAACACATACCTTAGGAGAAGGTCCTTGCCATCCTGTCCGTGCAGAGCAGAGCTGCATCTCACTCAGAGCACAGAAATATGGGCAGGCAGTGTTCAGGGTCGTTGGACTTTACTCAGTACCAGGAAACAAGTGCTGCTCATGAAAGACTGGGCTGAGCCTTTAGCACCCGACAGCTCCCTGAGTGGCTGAAGGATTTGTAGCATTCTGGGAGTGTCCTGGAAATTCCCAGAAATTAGACTTGCTTGTCCCCTTGTCCTTGATGGAGTGAATGAGAGCCGTGTGCAATCCTGACAGCAGTGATTAGGGAGGAGCAAGGGTCTGCTCTGCATGTGAAGGGCAGTTGGGTGCTGAGCATGATATCAGGGCAGGCAGAGGCATTGGATGCATGAAGATGATTGGCCTGGGACATCAAATATGGGTTTGTGGGTGCAATTCAGCAAGGAACATGACCAGACACTGACATGTCTTCCAGACAGCTCAGGCAAGGTTGAGGGCCTGCACTGCAGGGCAGCTGCTGAGGGAGGCAATGACAGCCCCTGTGGAGGCTGCTCCTGGCTTTTGTGAGAGTGGCCCAAGGTGGGTGAAGCCTCTCAAACAGTTGTCTCTGCAGAGTAAGTGGAACCCCAGGAAGTGGAGTTGGGCTCTGTTGGCTGACCATTGCCTACTGTGCTTTCCCAAGGCTTTTTGGCCAGGATCTCCTGGAGAGAGGGTCTGTATATTAACTGTGTGATTCCTCCAAGGGGAGAATGGATGTGTGTGTGACATTGTATGCGCAGGGCTTCACATTTTAACACTGGATTGTATCTGGAAAGCCATGACTTATGTGTGAGCTACTGCTTGGACTAAACTTAACTCGGTTAACATCCTGGTTGGTCTGAAGCCTACCTAAGTGACACAAACTGGACAGAGTGGTCGACACACCAGAGCCACACTGGGCCATTCAGAGGGACCTGGACAGGCTGGAGAGTTGTGTGTAGAGTAACCTCATGAGATTCAACAAAGGCAAGTCAAAGGTCCTGCACCTGGGCAGGAATAACCCCAGACACCAGTACAGATTAGGGGTTGACCTGCTGGAAAGCAGCTCCGCCTAGAGGGATTGGGGAGTCCTGGTTGAAAACAAGTTACCCATGAGGCAGCAAGGTGCCCTTGTGGCCAAGAAGGCCAATGGGATGGTGGCCTGCATCAGGAGGAGGGTTGCCAGCAGGTTGAGGGAGGGGATCCTGCCCCTCTGCTCAGCTCTGGTGAGGCCTCACTTGTAGTATTGGGTGCAGTTCTGGGCTCCCCAGGACAAGAGAGACTTGAAACTTCTAGAGAGGGTCCAGCGTAGAGTGAAAAAAGGTGATTAAAGGACTGGAGTATCTGTCTTATGAGGGAAGACTAAGCGAGCTGGGCCTGTTTTACCTATGGAAGAGAAGACTGAGAGGGGATCTTATCAATATTTACACCTGGCAGGAGAATGTAAAGAGGATGGGGCCAAACTCTTCTCGGTGGTGGCCAGTGATAGGACCAGGGATAATGGGTATAAATTAAAAAAAAAAAAACAAAGTTCCAGTGACAGAGCACTGGAACAGTCTGCCCAGAGAGGCTGTGGATTTTCCTTTTTTGGAGATCTTCACAATGTGCCAGGATGGGATCCTATGCAGTGTATACTAGGTGTCCCTGCTGGAGCAACGGGGTTGGACTACATCATCTCTAAAGGTCTCTTCCAGTCTCAACCATTCTCTGTGATGCTGTAATGACTTCTTGAGACGGGGAAGCATTAGGTGGCTTATGCCACTCTTCCCTCCTTTCTGTGATAAAAGAGCTTGAAAACTAATAGGAATTAATAGAAAATAAGACAGCACACATGACACTGGATTTCTTGCTTATTATTAACATTTTTTTTTCAACTTTTAAAAGTACTTTTTTTCATGGTTGCTGTTAAAAACATATGCAGTTCAGAAATACTCATGATCTTGCTGATTTTGTTCTAAATTTCACATTATTACTATTTTTCTTTGAAAAACAGATGCATCCATGAAAACTTTGAACTTCAGGGTTTTTGCAGTCACCTAGGCAAGCTTGTAAACACAATTTTACTTAATTCCAAAGGACATAAAAACAATTATATAATAGAATACTTAGGTTTTTAGTTAGGCTGTATTGAGGTTTGCTTGTTATGGGTATAGATCATGTGATCTGTACCCTGTAGCTGGTTTAAATTTTGCCTCACAGCTACTGAGAGCTGCTTTCTCTGAATATTCACAGGGCACATCAGTTGTTATAATAGGTCTTTAAGCTAACATTTTTAGTTGGACTTTTTCTTTTTTTTTTTGGGTAGTACAGCAAAGGACTATCTTGCAGATTAAATTTTTGCAGTCCTATGCTCATTCTCTTTGGTCCAGGGATCCAGTGGGGGTCCTGGAAGTGATCTAGCAGGCACGTCATGTGATTGGTCATGGGAGCAGAGTCCTGATGGAAAACGAGGAACAATTCGCACTCATAGTGTTGACAATCACAGCAATGTGAATATTTTATCAATGAACAGCAGTGTATTTAAATATGTAAGAAGGATGCTGAACTGAAGGATATCTTCCAGTCATGACACAATAATATAGTCTTTTGGCATTATTCAGGTTCTTCGCTGATATTTTGAGTTGAACTGCTTCTTTATCAAAAGGAGTAAACACAGACTTGAAAGTCATACCTGTCTTTACTTGTCCAATCAGATGGGAGACTGGTTTCTTTAAGCATCTGCCCCCATTGAAGTCCCTGAAGGAGTATACACACTCATATTTAGGAAAGTGAGTTTTGTGTATGCATTTTGGGTGCTCATTCTGTAGTCAATGTTAAAAGCCCGATCACCAAGTAAATTGTAGGGTTTATAGAACACTAATATATTTACACCCATCCTGTAGGTCCATGGGAAACAAGCTGTTTATTCTCGAATTCTTAGCTAACCTCTTTACCCTACACAAATGTTTCTTTCACTAGACCACTGTGCATAAAGCAGGCAGTGGAAGCATTGCTGGTTTAGTATTAAAGAGACTCTGATTATTTGCTGTTAAATAAGCTAGAATTAAACACAGTTAGTCCTTTCCAAGGTGAGGAGGATCTATTTGGATAGCAGAGGCATATAGGTACACAATAAAGGAATTGCTATCGGGGTCATTTTGGTTATGTGATTTTTAGAAGGAAAAGAAAGTTTCGCGCAAACGACTTTGCAGGAATTTGCTGGTTTGAGCTAAGATTCGTTTGCCTGTTTGTTCATTTTGTTTGATCTGTGGAGACACCACCTCCTTTTAAGTTTTAGTTCCAGCTCAGAAAGGCAACTTTACATTTCAGCTCAGGTAGAACTGAACACTGGAGGTCTCATCTATACCTCAGAACAGGCCGATCTCTGTCATAAAGACTTTGGTGGGGCAGGAGACAAAAAGTTTTAAAGTTGTCATCTCTTACCTAATCTTTCCAGCTACCTAATTTCCCTCACTGAGAGCCCTGTCCCTGGTTTATCTTCAACCCAAAGAATATTTTTGCTAAACGTTCTTCTAATTGATTCAGCTGGTCTCTGTTCATTTGCTGCACATCTGATAGAGTTTCTTCTTGCCTTTCAAATCCATGGGACACAAATTTTCTTAGGGAATTCAGACTGCTGATAGCTGCCTTGACCTCTGTTTTCAGCTCTGAAAGGGGACTTTGGAGCTGGTTTTCTAGGTCTTGTTGAATGCTTCTAAGCTGCTGGTCCAATAAAGTCTTCATTTCCTCTTGACTGGACTTAATCTCAGCCTTCAGCCTTTCTCCCATTTCCTTTACTAGAGTAAATAAGAAAACACACTTCACAGTTTGTAACCAGTTGATTATTACTAGTCATTAGAAATGTGCTCGCAAATAGAAGACAGAAAAACAGCATTAGGTTACAAGTTTGTGAATATCATTCTCAAAAGGCAACCAATGAGATAGGCTGACTGAACACATAAAATGTAATTATTAGAGCTTATAAAAGACATGAATAAATATAGTGCTTAACAAACAATTCATCTGGTCACAAAGGATAATTACTACCTGTGTGTTTTAATTAAAAGGGAGTTGAATCCATTAATAGGATTTCTCCAAAACAGTAATTATTTGTAATTTCTTGAAAGCTAGCTAACATGGTAAGTTCACATATTAAACTTCATGCTGTTTTCATGCAAGACAAGGTGCTGTAGCTGATCTCACACTACATTCAGATGGAATGCTGCCCCTCTCAGTTGCTCATCTTTGCCATTCTTATTAAGACATCCCTTTATTTATATCTTTCCCAACTTTCTTTCAAAATTAATTGTTTTCATACAAGCTTGGAAAGCACAACCTGTTTCTCTTCCTCCCATGCACACAAATGATGGTAGAGAAGTATTTAAATGCTGACTTTACCCTGATTTGAAAGATATTCCAGTTTCCTCTCCAAGATGCTGGTTTCTGCTGTAGTCTGCATGCCATGAAGTTTGTTTTTCAAAAGCAATTCCACCAGTTGCAGCTCATTTTGCAATTCAGCTGTTAAATACTTTTGGACACTTTCTATCTTCTGATTCAATAAAGTCTTTATTTCCTTCTCACTCAGTTTGATCAGCTGCTTCATGTCTTCTTCCATATTAATTTCTAACATTGAAAGAAAAACATATTAAATTTCTTTGGCTGATTTTATATGTTGGAGAAGAGGTGTTTTTAGATCCGGGGCGAAGAGAAGAAAAATAAACCATCTTGCTTGACATACTTGCATACTACTTAAAGAGGTATTTTTTTGTTTGTTTTTTTTTCTTTTAATAATTAAAAAAAAATCTAGCTGAATTCCTCATTTCTCACTGGATCATCAAACTGGCCCTCTGAGGATGGATTATTCTAGCTCCTACCTAATGAATTAAAGACGATTGAGAATTAACTGCTTAAGAAGATTCAAGCAAATATAATTTACTCTTGAAAATAGGTTTACAGATGCAAACAATTGCAATTGTAAGGCAAATACTACCAAATTCACTTGCAAAAAAAAAAAAACACCAGCTGATAATTCAAATAATCAGTTATGTCTAGCTCAAAACTACATTCACATGTAGATGCTTCTTTCAGCTTACCATTTCAACTTCTGGCTAGTTGCATTTTTTTCTTCATGACATATAAAGAACAAGGAGAAAGGAACTAGATGACTTAGTTTCTCTCTGTTCTTGTTGAAATGAAAATCAAAAAGTGAGGCAATGTTTTGTAATAATACATTGAGCTCAAAAACTTTTCCCCTGCATTCTGCAAAGCTACATTTTGTAGTCCCTATATTAGATTTGAACACTGAATTTTTCAAATACAGTTACCCCCAAAGCATATGGTTTTCTTTTTTGTTTGTTTTTCTCACGTTGACAGTTGATCTCGTTGACAGTTTCTGTTCTATACAAGTGATTTCCAGATTCATCTTTAAAATGGAAAGTTTTATAAGAGGCATTCACACCTTGTTTTATACTGGATATAGAAAAAAAAAGCCACTTATACCTCATTTCAAGTCACAAGGATGCTTTTCCAAGAAATATTAGGGCTAATATTATGTTGCAATATTGTCCTCAGAGGCTCAGAGTCCATGCATCTTTCTCCTCAAGAAATGCTTCCACCAAATCAATAGAAACTTCATATCCCTTTCTATTCATTATTTAATATTCTTTTCTATTCAGTGTCAAATGAAATCTTAGAGCAAAATAGGGCATTCCTTACAGACTCCTTTTCTATCACAGGCATTTTTTTCTTACATTAAAACAAGAAAAAGAGGAAAGGGCAACCAAAGCCATATCAATCATGCTAATCTCTCCCCTTACCTAAAATTTCTTTTTGCTGCTTCCTCTGACCAATATCCCTCTTTTATCTGTGACACTGGGAGTTTCATTTTCAGAGGCTTTTCAAGTCCTTGTTGCTTACTGTTGTTGGTAAAGTGTAGTTTGGCAGTGGTTCCTTGTTTCTTTCAGCTTTTTGAGAAATCAGTTGGCCATTGTTGGTCTTACTCTGAATCATCCTTTCATGTTAAGTTAGCAGAGAAGAAGGTCCTTGTAATTCAGCTTCTGAAGATTTTTGGACACAACCTTCCTTATGATTTATTACAAGATGGGCCTTTAACATTGTGTTCAGGTCACCTGTTCACAAGGAACACTGTTTCTTCCTTCCTTCCTTCCTTCCTTCCTTCCTTCCTTCCTTCCTTCCTTCCTTC
>WBNA01000659.1:25855-40968 GCA_013398345.1 Nothocercus nigrocapillus | reverse complement strand
AAAGGAGAGAGAGGTGTAAGTGTTTGGAGAGCCTCTCTCCCATGCCCCTTCCGCCCTCCTTCCCTCACACTCCATTTCTGCTCTGCCTTCTGTCCCTCTCAGCCTCCCTCCCTCTTGCTCCTGTTCCTCAGCAAACCCTGCCGGAGAGACTCCAGCTCAAAAGGAAGATCTCCATGGCTGTGCAGCCCTCTCTTGAATCAAGGAGCCTCTCCCCCATAACAGCAAGTACTCACCTAGCTGTCTTTGCAGATCCTCCACAAAAAAACAGATAGGCCGTTACATACTGCTGCTCCATTACACAAACCACTGCTGGGACATGCTACTAGGATTTCGATCCTGCTCAGGAATTGACAGGAGCATTTCGATGTCTTCCCTAAGGATTTTAACTCTCTTCTCACAGAGAGTTCCTTAACTGGGGTGTATTGTTCTCTTTAGGAGGTCTCATGGATGCCTCTCTCAGCATCTTTAATTGGTGCATGAATTACCTTTTAAGGGTGTCATCCTTAGCAGTCAACAAGGCTCATCAGCTTGTCCAGGTCTGGGCTTACACCAAACCTTGGTGCTCAAGACACCTTGGCTTCTTTTGTGACCCAAACAAATAAAGGAAACTACCCTAAATGTCCAATGAATGAAATCAAGGTCATATGACAAGACTTCTTCTTTGAAAAGGTCTTTGATAACTTCTCTGTCTTCTTTTTCTATTTCATTTATTCCTTCTTGCTTTTTTTTTCTCATTGGCTTAGTCTCTTTCTCTTCCCCTTCTCATGCTTTTTTCACTCTTTTCTCTCTATTCTATCATCTGTGGACTTTCTGCCATCTTTCCATGGTCTACATTTGTGGACTCTGTCAGCTCCTCATACACTGTGACTGCATCTGGTGACAATTTCCTCCACCTTTCCCTGGATTTTTGTTCACCCTGTCTTCTAGAAATTTGATCTGATCTTTTGACCTGCTCTGTTTCAGTGACTACCAATGTCCTTAAAATTCCACATTTATAAAACAAATATCCTTTACTCCCTCAGTGGAGAGGAAATATCCTCCTTCTGAGTACAGGTCATCAATCTCCTATGGACATTAATCCACTTCTTTAAACACAATTTTCAGCAGCTTCTTTGTAAAGAAAAGTCACACTTACCATCCTGGGACAAGAGGGACACTGCAGAAGAAAAGATTTTTTTTTTTTAATATGTTGTTATTGACACTTTGAATTAGAAAAAAACAAACAGGGATTCCTTCTGGGAAGAGCTTTGCCAAGTTTCGTGTCAGGGCAAACCCTCTTCAGCACTGCCGGGGCTCCCAAATACCCACAACTGTCAGTGTTGCACATCAGCCATCTGTTGCCTGATGCCTACAGATCACCCCTGCGTGCACTGCCTGGCCCTGCCACCCTGCTACCCCATGGATCTCCTGCTCAGGTGGCCAATGGCTGAATGACATATATGTATCAGCTGTGAACTCACACAGCTCAACTACACTGATTCCAATAGCAGCTTTATCCCCAAAGAACAACTGGCAGAGAGCCCTGTTGTTTTCCATTAGGCCTGGCCATGCAAAAATATCTAATGGCACGGTTAGAAGCAACAAGAAGAGTGGACTCCTTCCCATCTAAAGCCCAGAAATGTATACGGATAAATGCTCCCTACCTTTAGCTGTACTTCTCCCTGCAAAGAAAAATGTATTTTGCATAAAAGCTTTTCCTTTCTTTCTTCTAACAAATACCTTACATTTAACATTTGCTTAGAATATATTACCTTCTTCAACATTCCTGGAGCCACCTTGAAGGAGAAGACAAAATAAATAAATAAAGGAGAAAAACAATTACAAAGGGATCTTTGTGGTTACTATTTCTGACTCACAACATGTATGTTTTAAACACAGCACACTTCTATTTCTGAAGCTCAGATGTGGAGTCAAGCAGTTTCTACTCAGACAAGAAACTGGAGCTTCATCAACTCAAAATTCATCAAATCAAGGACAGGACTCAGTGTGAAATCAAGACCCATAGGGTGAAATATCTAAACATTATTTGGGTGGGAGATAAATTTTTGCTACATACAAGAGAGGCTCTTCAAAATCTTACCTTTCTGCTTCCATTTATAGATGTACAAAGAGCCTTGTACTAGAACAATGAGGATGATTGTACTTTCCAGAGTAATAGTGATGATGAATGGTTTAGACCATTCTGTATTTTCAAAAAAAAAAGATTATATTGAGTATTTTGTGTCAGTAGAATAAGTAGCATCATCTAGAAGCTTGCTGTCTTGACATAATACCCTTCTTTTGGATTTCCTAGTTAATTCCTGAGGTATTCTCAAAGGATACTGCTTCTGAGGAGGCTAGAGGTATACACAATATTTCTGTTTCAGAGAATTGCAAAGATTAAAACAAGAAAAATATCACAAGCTTTAAAAAAAACCCTCTAACATTAAAGTGGGAAGCATAGGAGTTGAAAACATATCTCATGTGAAACTTTCTAAAGGAGCAGAAGTAGTCAGGAAGTGAGGAAGCATAGGATATGTATTCAGCCTCTTCAAGAAGGCAACAGGAATACTTTGTCCCACACAACTTTGGAGGGCCAGGAAGCTTTCCTGACCTCACTAGGTACTTTAGAAACACCCAGGAAAGACTACAGCATGGGCTGGGAGATGGCTGGGACATTAAATGAGAATGCTGGCAAGGCTGAGAGGTTATTTGCAAGGCTCTCCTTTTGCTGCCAGGATGGCTCCTTCCTCCGTGCCATGACTGTTCCTGACAGGGGCTCTCCTCACCCAAGTTAGGGTAGTGAGAAAGAGCAGGCAGGGGAGCAGGAAGGCGAGGGAGGCTGGGCTGCTGAGGTGGATACAGAATGGCCAGGAGGGGTAGGTGACTGCTGAGTTCATCACAGATGAAGCCTTGGGACCCCAACAGATGAAACCATCCCAAGACTGTGAGGCTGGTGCAATTCTGGGATATGGGGGGGTGAAG
Organism: Nothocercus nigrocapillus; assembly: GCA_013398345.1. Lineage (NCBI taxonomy): Eukaryota > Metazoa > Chordata > Aves > Tinamiformes > Tinamidae > Nothocercus > Nothocercus nigrocapillus. The sequence goes on along the minus strand of WBNA01000659.1, from coordinate 38,004 downwards.
TAACAGGTGATAGCAGTGGCCTCACCAGAGGTTGAAGAGTCATTAGAGGTGCTCTTAAAATGGAATACTGTCTCTGGTCGATCCGCATCGTTCATCTCTCCTTTCACACCTTTAAAGGAACAACAGTCTGTTAGGCTCATTTCTTTATGTCCTCCAGTTTCTGCTTTCAGTGCCAGCACTGCTCCTGTCATGGTGACCTCCTCTGACTGAAGTCCTTTCTCTCCTGCTGACAGACATATCCCAGTGCAAGGAGTCCATGTGCATGAATGACCTTCCAATCCTTCTCCACTCCCATCCTCTGTACCCCACCACATCACAAGGGGAAATGTATGAGGAAGCAGAGTGGCAGACTCCAGCTGGTTTGTACAACCAGGGAAACAACAAAGCCCCAGTCATCCTTCTGTTCTGCTGTGCAGATGCTATTGCCCCTGCCCCTCAGAGAAAAGGTCTCTGCTAAAAGGCGCCATCCTCAGGCAGAGAGTCTCATAGAGTGGAAAAGCACCTGAGACTGCACATGGCTCTGTGCAGAAGTGCTCAGGCTACGTACAGGTTGTGCTGCCCATCCATTCACAACAGGTTCAGTGGAGCATATAAGGATTGTTTCGTAAGAGTTCCACTAATACGATGTTTTTCTAAGACTATTGCCTGAAAAAGAATGGCTGAGGCCGGGAGGCTTTCCTGAACTCAGCAAGAAGCCCAGGAGTTCTCAGAAGATCACCGATGCTGAAGCAATAGCGGAAAGGAAAGGCCACTTACTGTTTTCTTCCAGCACTCGCTCTGTAAAAGGCCAAGAGAAGTGGAAAGGAGAGAGAGGTGTAAGTGTTTGGAGAGCCTCTCTCCCATGCCCCTTCCGCCCTCCTTCCCTCACGCTCCATTTCTGCTCTGCCTTCTCTCCCTCTCAGCCTCCCTCCCACTTGCTCCTGTTCCTCAGCAAATCCTACTGGAGAGACTCCAGCTCAAGAGGAAGGTCTCCATGGCTGGGCAGCCTCCACTGTGCTACCAGCTCTCTAATGCTCACAACCAGGAGCTCCCTGCTGGTGGCAATATCTCCTGTGTCTTGGCATACCGTAAATTCCCTCTTGCCTCAAGAATGCTCTGCAAGCGCTTATTCCCAGCATTCCACACTAATTACCCTTCTCCTTCTTTGCTTGTGTTGTAAAAGGAAGGAAAAGGGAGCTTAACAAAGACAGGCCATAGCACTTGTACCCACCCAGGACTCCCCTCCAAGGCCTTTGGTGACTTCTCCCCCTGCAGCAGGCTTCCAACCTAGCTTTCACGAAAACCACTAGCCCCACCAATACACAGAGCTCCCCACTCACGCTCTTCCCTCTAGCAACACGCAGCCTCTCTCCCACGCCAGCAAGCACTCACCTAGCTGTTCTCGCAGTTGGGCTGCAAAAGGAAGCACAAGGGCTGTTAGAGACTGCTGCTGAATGCATTGCACTAAGCCCTGGAGGACTATGCAAGTAGAGCCATGATTCCTGGCAGAAGACTACTTGCTTTTGGCAGCCAGTGCAGGGTGGTGGCAAAGTCCAGCGGTGCCTTGGGAAAGCCCTTGGCCCCTGGGAGCACAGAGCTAAACATGGGCCCCAGTGGGGAGACCTACTCAAGGCAGAGAGTTAATGCAAGCTCCAGAGTGCTCACCTGTGAATTCATCCTCCTCCCACTGCCCCCTTTCTCCCTTCTCTCATTTCCTTCTTCTCCCTTTCTACACACTGCTTCTACCTTCCATCAATCCACTCAAAAGTACTTTGCAGGCCTTCCTTGCAGGATTCCTGACTCTCACCCTTCCTTCTATCCCTCTCGCCTTACTCCAGCAATTCTTTCTTTGTGTCTTTTTGCCTTTCCAATAGGCAAAATTCATTCTTTTCCATTCTGCCTCAAGAGCTCCCTTCTCTCCTCCTTGCTTTGCTTATAACTTCCTCCGAGCCTCATCTTCTGCTTTCCTTCTTTCACCCCTCATGTCAGTCCTGCCTTCTGTCCCATCACAGCCTCTCTTCTCAAGCTCTTCTTCCTCTGTTGTCAATCTGGGCCCAGAGGGCTAAAGCTGAAGAGGAAACCCTCTGCCTGCCCCAAGAAATTCTGGGTTTTGCTTGCTAGCCATTCCCTCTCACCTATTATGCTGTCCGGAAGTGCCCTGTTACATGCCAAGGAGACATTTTCCTTTTTCAGTTGAGCTACAAAAGGAAGGGAAAAGGTTTTTAGCAAAGACAAGGTACTGCGCTCACATCCCACCGTGGCTCCCCACCCACGCCTTTGGTGATTCTCCCTTCCCCTTGTTGTAGCTCTCCTTGTGGTCTGCACGCTGCTACACAGGCACTGCAGGTGCCACCCCCCAGCCTTGCGCCCCCTCACATCCTGGCATGTAATGGCCATCCCTTCCTACAGGGCCTTGAGGATCACAGCATGATGTTGCCCTGCAAAAGAGGCTGAGCCCGGCAGGCTTTCCTGAACTCAGCAAGAAGCCCAGGAAATCTCAGAAGATCACCGATGCTGAAGCAATAGCAGAAAGGAAAGGCCACTTACTGTTTCCTTCCTGCACTCGCTCTGTAAAAGGCCAAGAGAAGTAGAAAGGAGAGAGAGGTGTAAGTGTTTGGAGAGCCTCTCCCCTTGTGCCTTTCATGCGCCTTCCCTCACACTCCATTTCTGCTCTGCCTTCTGTCCCTCTCAGCCTCCCTCCCACTTGCTCTTGTTCCCATATGCAGGAAACCCAGCGGAGGGACTCCGGTTCAAGAGGAAGACCTCCACTGGGCAGCCTTCACCACACCACCTGTCTCTAATGCTCACAGCCATCAGCACCTTGCTGGTGGTAATATCTCACATGGCCTTGGAATATCATCAATTCCCTCTTGCCTCGAGAATCCTGCACAAGTGCTTTTTCCTAGCATTCCACACCACTTACCCTTATCCTTCTTTACTTGTGTTGTAAAAGCAAGGAAAAGGGAGCTTAACAAAGACAGGCCATGGCACTTGTACCCTCCCACGACTCCCCACCAAGGCATTTGGTGACTTCTCCCCTCATCTTTTTGCAGCAGGCTTCCATCCTAAGCTCGGCGAGAAGGACTGGCCCCACCAGTACACAGAGCTCCCCACTCACACTCTTCCCTCTAGCAACACGCAGCCTCTCTCCCATGCCAGCAAGCACTCACCTAGCTGTTCTTGCAGTTGGGCTGCAAAAGGAAGCACAAGGGCTTCCAAGAGACTGATGCTGGATGCATTGCACTAAGCCCTGGAGGACTATGCGAGTAGAGCCCTGATTCCTGGCCGAAGACTACTTGCTTTTGGCAGCCAGTGCAGGGTGGTGGCAAAGTCCAGCGGTGCCTTGGGAAAGCCCTTGGCCCCTGGGAGCACAGAGCTAAACATGGACCCCAGTGGGGAGACCTACTCAAGGCAGAGAGCTAATGCAAGCTCCAGAGTGCTCACCTGTGAATTCCTCCTCCTCCCACTGCCCCCTTGCTCCCTTCTCTCATTTCCTTCTTCTCCCCTTCTACACACTGCTTCTGCCTTCCATCAATCTGTCTAAAACCACTTTGCAGGCCTTTCTTCCGGCATTCCTGACTTTCCCCCTTCCTTCTCTCCCTCTCACCTTACTCCAGCAATTCTTTCCTCGTGTCCTTTTGCCTTTCCAATAGGCACAATTCCCTTCTTTCCCATTCTGCCTCAAGGGCTCCCTTCCCTCCGCATTGCTCTGCTTAGAGCTTCCTCCGAGCCTCATCTTCTGCTTTCCCTCTTTCACCCCTCCTGTCAGGCCTGCCTTCTGTCCCATCACAGCCTCTCTTCACATGCTCTTCTTCTCTGCTGGCAATCTCCTCATGGAGGGCTTAAGCTGAAGACGAAACCTGCTGGGCATTACCCAGGAGTGCTCAACCTCCACTAACGCTCTCAACCACGGCCTCCTTGACTGCCCCAAGAAATTCTGGCTTTTTGCATGCTAGCGATTCCCTCTCACCTTCTGAGCACTCCACAAGTGCCCTGTCCCACGCAGAGGAGACCACTTACCATTTTCCTCTTTCAGCTGAGCTACAAAAGGAAGGGAAAAGGTTCATAGCAAAGACAAGGCACTGCGCTCACATCCCACCGTGGCTCCCCACCCACGCCTTTGGTGATTCTCCCTTCCCCTTGTTGCAGCTCTCCTTGTGGTGTGGATGCTGCTACACAGGCACTAGAGATGCCACCTCTCAGCCTCGTGCCCCCTCACATCCTGGCATGTAATGGCCATCCCTTCCTACAGGGCCTTGAGGATCCCAGCATGATGTGGCCCTACAAAAGTGGCTGAGGCCGGGAGGCTTCCCTGAACTCAGCAAGAAGCCCAGGAGGTCTCAGAAGATCATGGATGCTGAAGCAATAGCAGAAAGGAAAGGCCACTTACCGTTTTCTTCCAGCACTTGCTCTGTAAAAGGCCAAGAGAAGTGGAAAGGAGAGAGAGGTGTAAGTGTTTGGAGAGCCTCTCTCCCATGCCCCTTCCGCCCTCCTTCCCTCACACTCCATTTCTGCTCTGCCTTCTGTCCTTATCCTCTCTCCCACTCCCATCTGTCCTACTGCAGTAAATCATGTTTTCTGCTGCACTCTGCAGGCCACATCTGGCAATATATGTGGTGCAGTGAACTTTGATCATCTTTTGACTCATCACACACCTTTTAGGGGCTGTACTAGAGATTAATATGTCCCCAGCAAAGTTTTTCTTACAGCATTTCTCAGAGTGTGTCCCCTCTTAATCCTTTCCTGTTGTTGTTCTGCCACAAGCCGGAGGAGAACCAGAATCCTAGGCCTTCCTTGTATCTCATCTGTCACGCTGCAGAACTACAATTCATCCACCCAGATGAAACCCAGAACTTGATGAACATCAAACACCAGTGCGGTCAAAACATGGAAGGTATGTAGAGAGGGTATCACAAAGGCCCTTTTTTTAGACTGGAAAATGCCAGGGGCTTGATAGGGTATGTGTGTGAACAGGGTTGCTTGTTCCTATGTTATTGATTGGTTTGTGGATTCTTTTTCTTTTTGTAGAGAAACCCTCTACATGTCTCCAATTTCTGCAAGTGGGTAGGAGTATATTCTTGTGTGGAGTACACAGTAGATAACAATGGTGACTACCTAATGAGATTAGCCTCTTAGGCATAGCTATGAAGAACAGGAAGAGAACTTTTGGACAAGGTGTTCTTACCTGTTGGATAAGGACATAGTAGTAGAAAACATAAGAAAATTATGTTGCTTGTTCCTTCAGGAGCACAGAATCTCATCATGTCTGGTGTACTGCAATAGGAACAACAGTGAAAAGTGACAAAATACAGTCCTCCAATAGCCTGAGTACCACATCTCTCCTCTCTTTCCATTACATACTCCATAAAGGAAGTTTTTCACTTCCTCTCTTGTCATGTTCAAGGGTAGCTGTGCCCAGCTCTACAATTGTGCACCAAAGGAAGTATCCCTTATTTCATTCTCTGTATATACCCTTGGGAACTGGAATAAAGATGAAGAATAAAGTTCTTAATAATGGTAGTGTTAAAATTATTATTCTTAAATGTTCATAATAATATTATTCCCATTATTCGCAATTCACATTATGATTCTTAGTAGCATAACAAACAGAAACTTTTACCCTAATAAAGAGTGGTCCAATGAGCAAGAGCTAGGCCTTTGCTACTGCATGGGGTGATATGTAAACCACTTGTACTTTCATCTTCCTTGTTCACATGCAATTCTCATAATGGCACTTTCATTTATTTTTTATTGAAACGGCCCTTGTTAGGGCTTTTTTTTTGCTTTAAGGTTTCTTTCTGCTTGCACATTTTTTTATTCCTAAGAAAAGCATGAACCATTCAAGGAAGACACAGAAAACGTGGGCAACCTTTTCAGAGAGCTCCTGATCATCAGCCTCCTGATCATTGAACCCAACCAATCACATCATCTCAATCATAGCAGCCCCCTTAACCAGATAATGGCAAGATTGCATGATTTTTGATGATCACCACCACTAGCTGCCTCATGATGGGGGATGGAGAAGAAGCAGGTGTCCTGAGCTTCTTGCCTTGCTGGTCACTGAGTGGTGGTACAACACAAGGAGCAGAAATGAAAGCTGAAAGAGAGGGCTGTGGCTGAAAGCCTCACAATGATTTCAGTCTTCTGTCTCTGAGTCTAGTTTAGCACCTCAGTGGAAGGGGGCAAGATTTCTGCCTTCTGCTGAAACTAGAAAGCAGGCAATCTCAGAATTTCTACCATTATTTGCAGAGCTGCCTAATGGAAAAGAAAACACCCCTGTGAAGATTTTTTCAGTCTTTACAGAAGGCTAATTTGTCACTAACTTATTATAGGAAAAGTGGAAGGAACTGTGAAGGCTTTCAGTGCTAAGCTTAAGGAACAGGGCTAGCTGGTTGGCAGATTCTGGAGCTGCTCAATTTATTTCTCTTCTTTTCCCTAGAAATACTTTTCCCAAGCAGAAACCTTGTATTTTGCATGGATTCTCTCAAGGCCAAAAGGATTACATTGGCCCCACCATTTATCCAATATTCTAGTAGATAGATCAAAGTAAACATATTCCATTTGTTTGCTTTCTCAGCCTCCATACTGCAATTACTTCTGCATAGCTGTGCAGTGACTGCATGCTTAACAAGTTACTTTATGCAGGTACACACAGCAGAAAACCTTCACAGCCTCACAGAGCTATATGAATTAGAAAGCTGTGGAAGAAAAGTAGTAATGAGAAGCTCTCCTACCTTGGTAGCTTTGGTCTTTTGACTTGTGTCTTGCTGACAGTGCTGAAAACAGTTTGCTGCTACAGGCCAAGATTGGAGTGCAAATAGGGATCAGTTGCAGACTTCTCTTTAATCAAGGACACATATGAGGGAAGAAAGGGGAAGGGGTTTCATGGTCAGTTCTCCCTGAAGCTGCTGTTCCCTTGTCTCAGGAGCCAAAGGAGTCACAAAGGGGTGGAAAGAGAAGGGAGGAGGAATATATGTGTAAGAACGAGCTTTGCTCCCTCTGTTAATAAAGGTTAATATTTTAACCCATCAGTTTCTTTATTGTGATTGAGGCTGGGGCGAGGCAAAGATGAAAGGACAAGCAGGGGAGGGAGGTCATGCAGTAAAAGAAAGCTGGGGGGTTTGGGGTTAGTTTGTTTGTTTTATGCCCAAGTTTGTTTTATGCCTATGCTGATGGGAGTTGTTCTTTGGACAGCCATATAGGGTTATCTGTTTCTAATGGTAGAAACAATCTCTCTCTATAGATTGCTCATGTACAGAAATCACGTGTTCTTCTGGGAAGGAAATAGGAGTGGTATAACTCACTGTCCCTGCTTGGTAGGGTGGTATAACAGGGAAATATTTCCCTTTTCCTCTCTTCCACAGCTGCCATTAAGCCACTGTTCATTTTGAAAAGAAATGTAAATAATTGTAGTCAGCTGAGTAGTATCTCAACACTGTGGCATGAGCCACAGTGCTCATGCTTTGGAGAAGCAGGAGGTATGCCAGCTGACTCTCAACCAGCAGCAAGGAAGAGCAGGTTCAAATGTGAAGGGGTAAAACAACCACTTAAAGACATCTTGTGAAATCTGAGCAAGTTATACTAAGCTTCCTGGTTCTCTGTGAGCTGATTTTCCCATCTCTCAAATATACAGTGATTCACCACATTCACTCAAGAAAGAACACTTCATCAAGGGAAGGAAATAGGTGATGATGAAATATCTCAATCCTAAGGAACAAATACCTCCAATTTTCTAGCAGTGTCCTCTTGCTCTGTGAGATAATCACTACTTCTCCCCTCTGCAATAGCACATAAACTACAGTTCATAGTTGAGTGTGGTTGGGGAGTAAGACTTGGTTCAAGCTACTGATGTTTGCATGGCATGTACTTGCTTCTAGCCACTCCTCAAAGCACTAGTCTCTTCCTGTTAGATTCTGCATGTTACTTCAGTCCTTTTTACACAATAGAATATAGTTCTCTCCTTCCTGGAAATCTCTCTCATATGCTATTTAAAAATCCCCAAAATACAAAAACCTACTCCATCTAAGCAAATCTTATGCTTTCCCAAGTGGAACCTGAAGTCACTTTATAGGTCTGAGCCTTTAGGTCATCCCTACCAGGGAGCAGCAAGAGTTAGCAATGTCCCCTATTCAGTGTGCTCTAGGTGTCGCTGCTTGAGGAGGGGAGGGTGGACCTCTCTAGAGGTCCCTTCCAACCTCAACCGTTCTGTCTGTGATTCTGTTAGCAGCTCCATGAGAAAGGGGGAAAGGAAGAGAACCCAGTGGCTGAAGGTGATGGCCAAGCAGGCATGGGGATGTCTGTCTACCAACAAAGATCACAGCCTCACTGTACATGAATAGAGTATGTATATAGCAAGTCTGGTGATGGAAACCAGAGTTAGGCAATAGTGAACACCAAACATATGCTGAGATGAAACAGGTCCAATGTCAAGCTGCAGGTCAGGGTCAGGGTCCAGAGCACTGAGCTACATACAGGGTGAGAAATGAGCATGACTGCAGAGTAGCCCAAAGGTGAGAGTTTGAGCTTGAATAGAGCTCCCAAGCTAAGTGGGACAACTCAGACAGCTCACTCTCAACCAGCTTCAAACCAGTCATTTGTGTCTAGAGTCCAGATACTGTAAGTAGAGATTTCTGAACTGAATTACACATTCTGTTCAGGCATGAGTCTTTACCTTAATGGTGTACACAGCAACTGCCTCCCAACAACCCTGTTCCTATCTCTAATTTCATAAAATCTACCCATCTTTTTCCATCTTTGTGGGCATCATTGTTGGCACTGTGAAACATGGAGTTTTGTTGGACTGTCTGAATCATGGAGGTATTTTTCTGGATTTGCACTGTGGGGAAGAGGTGTCACACATTTTACCTGCTTTCACATTTTCAGGTGTTATTTCTAAATCACTTTTAAACTCCTACAGTTTCTGGGATTTGGGTATAAACTCATCTCTGTTTGGTCTAAAATAACTATTTAGAGCTTTCTCAGGGAGCTGTGACCCTCCTGTCTGATTTTGGGAATGCTGTATTTCTGTATGCTCTACAGAAATAAACAGCATAACATCAGAGAAACCACACTGCATCTACTACTCTTCCGCATGAGCAACTCTCAGTTTCATTTCCTTTTGTTCTTTGGATCTTGTATTATGAATAAGAACATGGGTTTAAGGTAATTGAATGGTTGTATTTTAAGAGTGAGTTCAGATTAGTTCTGTTCTGTATTTCCATACAGAAAAACATCCATGTCCTTGCACTCTGTATTTCGGGACTGTCACTCAGTTAATAACCTAAAGGAAAAATAATTGCAGGAAATCTTTCCTCAAATATTATGGTAGAACTAGGGGTGGCAATGTGTGCATGAATTTGTCTGGTTCTCCTTCTTTCCTTTCCCCTGTGGTGGGACAGGGGTTTACAAGAGTCAGAGACAGATATTGAATCCTGCAGATTTTTACCAGGTTTAGTTAGAAGATGAGAAAACTGAAGGAAGATGAGATGATAATTTACATATATAATTTATGATGCTTGATAGTACACACAGTTATGAAGTTTGGTGTGTGAGTTCCTCTTCTTCCACATATTTTATTTTCCTCCAAGCATAGCCCTTGGAATTCTTGTACCTGTCTCTCTGAGTGTTTTCTTCTGTCAAAATGAACTATTTCCACATTCTTATTTATTAGCCTTTGAAATAATGCTCAGCTCTTATCTTTTTTGATCAGTGACACTTCTGTGCACCATTTGAAGACAAGTGCTATCTATAGCCTCGGAAACGTGTTTTGTAAAACATTTCCTTTCAATCAGATTTGCTTTCTGTCCAAACCACGTCACAGGTCAGGAATTCTAATTTTAAGGATCATCTTATCTGCAGAGATATAGAAAGAAATGGAAGCTCCCTTGCCACCCCTTGATGAGGAAGAGAGAAAGAGTGCTTGCTTACAATCTTGCTTCCCTGGTGATATCATAAAATACAGAGATAAGTGCAGGTGTGAAAGACCAGGGAAAAGAGAGAAGAATTTTTTAAAAAAAGAAATGATGAAGAGTCAGAGGATATGCAAGACTTTTAAAGGGATATCTTTTCCTACTCCATAACATGCAGGAAATTGTGTAGAGGAACATTTTGTGTGTTGCAGATTGAAATAGAGATTTTCAAAACTGTGCTCATGCAACACATCTTGAAAGCAGTTAAAGTCTTACTAGAGAATAAGCAAAATTGTCACATTTGTGATATAGAAAAGCCTCCAATAGATTCTTCTAAATCTTATTAGAGGCTGCAGATATAGTAGTTGAGAAGGATGTTTACTTGTGAACTTTCTGGTGAGGAAAAATTTTTACAGACTTCTCCATTTACGGGAATTCAGGCTGGATGGGTTCAAAAAATCACCACCTTTTATTCTGTGCATGCAGAATGGAGGTGGCAAAGGTACCTTAGTTATACTACAAAAATAGAAAGGATTTCATCTCAATTGACGGGCAGAAGAAAAGCTAAATATAAAAGAGAAGATCCGTGTTCAGTCCAAGCCACCAGTCCAAGCCAGTCAAAGAAATATGTTAAAGCACTCAATGGTTATAACGCAGTGCATACTAGCCCCAGCACATGCTTTCAGAAATGATCCTTGCATTATATGATGAATTTACACTGCCAGCTTCAGCATTAAATGAAATAAACACTTGTCTCATATTCAAAGGAGGAACATTTAACCCTGAACCTGCTTAGAGGAAAAGATATACTGCAAAAAATACCATGAATCTGCCAGCTCTTTCCATCTGCAACCTCACTTTAGAAAGCCTGTAGACTCATCTATGTCATGTTATTCTTTTGATGAAAATGCTGAGCATGTAGTCTGCAGATTTCCTTTAATGATTTAATAAACTATTTTAAAACAGGTGAGAAGATCAATTATTGTACATCAACTCATGTCCATTCACTTGAAAAAAAAAAAGGCAAAAAAAAAAAAAAAAAAAAAAAAAACAGGAGGACTTAGGCTCATGGGATGTTTGATAACTTATGCAAAAGATTGTAGAAATTTCTCTTAAACCACTTGACCAGCCTAATCTGTTGGATATTCCTGATATTGTATGGGATCAAGGCAGTACTACAGTCTGGCACACCACAGACATACTGAAGACTCTACAAGGAGTACAATTGAACATTGCAACTTTGATTTGAGAAAGATCACATAGTGACTATTGATTAGTGATTCAGGAAACAGTAAAGTTAGATTCTCTCCATGATTATAATGATTCAGGGTGAGAAACAGCAGAATTCCAGGGGTTTGAACAGATAAGAGAAGTAGCTTTTTAGTGGAAGGAGAGCATTTTAATAAGATTTTATAACCTGTTTAACCTTAAAATTACTACTTAAAAATATCTGCAAAGAAGTGTTCCCAGTACCTTTACTTTCTTAGCCACTACCTGTAACATATTATTTTTTAGCACATTCTTGGCAATCATGATCTGCCTTTAACTGTTTTTATTACAAAAATTATGCTAACAAAGTGTGTACCATTTGTTAAAAAAAGGAAAAAAAATTAAAAGAACAAATTTGAAGATAACCTCTTTTACTTCAACATAATTGTATTTGTTTTCCTCGTATAGAGAGAATAGTATTGTGCTTGCTTTAGACAGAGTACTTGAACACAAGGGTGAAAAACTGAATAAAAATAAAGACAAAGTCCTATTTGACATGCACTGGGCTACCTTAGACATCCGGCTAGAAGACATGGGACAGGGTGTAAAGATGATGGAAACCATTCTGGAGTAGACCAGAGAACAATACAACCAATGTAACATTGCCTAAATGGCTTTTCTTTATTTAACTAAAATCACTGCTACAACAGCAAGACTTTCTTGAACCATAATGGGAACTCAGACATCTATTTAGGATTTTATGACTTTGATCCCATAGTTATTCTCTGATTTTTTTTTACCTTTCTTGCTTTCTTCTGGTTTTGTTTCAATCATATGTTTCCTCTTTTTTTTTTTTTTTTGTTTTTGTTTTTGTTTTTTTTTCTTAAATGATTATGTCTGAGATCTTGAGTTTTTCTCTTTTTCTCAATGAACTGTCTAATCCACTTGATCTCACAGTCGTATTCATAGAGCTTTTAATGGAATGGGGATTCTGACGGGGCGGAAAACAAATGGTGTGAGCGTCCCTTCACTTTTGGATACAAATGGGTAAAA